>ML386108.1:127907-144132 GCA_005239525.1 Nicotiana knightiana
ATATATATATATATATACACATAAACTTTTAAAACATACGCCTATGTGGGAAACATCATCATCATATCGTACCTGGCAGTAATAGGCACGGTAAAACGTACCCAGTCACGTGGGGCTTGGTAAAACTCAACTGATCAGTGGTTGCACAATAGGTGTCGTACCCGACCGACTATAGCGCGACTCAGTGGTGTAAAATAGCTATATATATATATATATATTCTGAACCTTTCAGAGTGACGTAAGGTCGATATTCTCCGTACATGTTATTAGGACTAACTATTCATCAAGAATTTTATAAGAATCTAGAAGTACCAATAACGTTGATAACATAATAATAAGAGGAGCAACCTCAACATCAATTGTTCCACAAGAAGGGAAACAATTAAAGTACTGCTAGCTTCTAAGAGTAGAGTATCTTTGGAAGCTCGTTCATTGCATTATGTACAATCGGAGTCATGCAAAATAAGGAAATAGATAGCCCCACATACCTTGTATATATACTTCCTAACATCAAGCTATGCACATGTCACGACTCCTTAGTCTACAATAAGAGAAATGACACTATCGTTATCGTTTAAGCGTCATAACTATTATGTATCGATCACAACCTATTCTATGATGAAACAGACAACACCTCCCCTATATATATGAATTCACACATGTCAAAACGATCAACAAACAGCCCAAACAACATCAATAATAATCATATTGAGCCTCCCAAAATAGTCCACCAACAAACAACATTACTACCAAGCCGTTCGATATATATTCCACAAGTTCTAACTTCAATGACTTAGCTACAACTTGGAAAATCTTAAATACATGTAGAGTAGGAGGTTCCTTACCTTTAAACATAAATTACCCCTCCAATTTGACCTTAATTGTCTATGAAATATTCCTCCAATACTGTCGCAAGAACAAGGAAGCGAAACTAGCAATCAATTAGGGATTTTCGGCACTAGAATCACTTTAGAAGACTTGAAATCACCTAGAATTGATATTAAAAACTTGAGGGAGTATTTACACAATATAAACAACTTAAAACAACCTCCTACGCGATCTGGAACAAAACATAAATCAGCAACAACTAGAAGAACAAGAATCTTACTAGCGTCACGGGATTTCTGACACTTGATTTTGTGTTGTTTGCCCTTTGTTTTAGTCTTGGATCATGAGAGAACTTGAAAGAGTGTTTTTGGGGTTCTAAAGTCTTAATATACTTAAAAATAATGACTAAAAACAGGGTTTAGTCATCTTATATATATATATATCAATATGTTTTAAACTGCCTATGTGGGGCCCATAGAGTGCTGCTTGGCGTAGTCTCGTGAAAATGCGAATATCTCTCTATACTCCCAAATCGTATTGACGAACGGTTTAATGAGTTGAAAACTAGACTCATGGATCTTCAATTTTGTGGGTAGAGCACCCAGTAATTACAAGTAAATTGGTAGAAAAATATAGTAACATTTGACCTAAAGTTTACGTAAAATTATGAACATAAGTTGCGACAACTTTTATCGACTTTTGTTTCATAACTCGTTTGACTTCAAGACTTATGATACTGATAATATATGATTCAAATACCTTAAAACACCACCTCTTGAGAATATTAATCACTCCTAGGTTTACCTGAAAAGAAGGGTTACAACATCCTTGATTCGTTTAACTTCTAACACTTGTTAACGCCCCTTATACACTCTTGTATCATATATGACCAATAGGATCAACTTATTATCATCTCAAAGATAATCTCTTCTCAGTTTTACATCGGCTAACTTATGGCATGAACCAGCGTACGTGAATATGGGTTGTAACTGTTACACCCCGTAAATTTAACAACCTTGATACCATTATATATATATTTGATATGATATTTTAAGTGGAACATTTTTGTAAAAAAAAAATGGTTTGAAAAATATAATTTTATATAGTTATTATATCACTACTTTCAATTATGTTTTAAATTATACACACGATATAAGAAAGTTTACGAGTTTTTCTTTATTGTAAAGATAGAAATTATTTTCTCACATAAAAAGAAGGTTACTTTTCTACGATTTTAGGAATTTTGCGTACGAAAATTTGTACTCTTTTTATGAGATTATGAAAATTATAAGTTGGGAAAATATGTGTATTTTTTTAATGGATATTTTAATAAAATAATAATGCATGTATTAATTTAATATGCTACCATATAACCACGGTAGTATAATATATAAAATGTATTAAAAATAAATAGTATTTAAGTAATTTGGGATAATTTTTAATTATGTGGATAACTAATTAATTATCGGGTAACAGAATATTACCTAATTAACTAATAAGTGGATAAAGATTAATAATTTACACCCTCAAGACGCGGCCAACTAGCCACATTGTAAAAAAATGACTAAGTCATTCATTTGTTAGGTGGAAAAGTGATACACCTTCACTCCAATATTTTCTATATTCAGTAAAGACTAAACCATAGAATAATAATCATTCTTATAAAAAAGTTTCTTTCAACCAAACCCAATATTAGCCATTTCACAGAACATCTTTCAACCAAATCCAAAACATTAACCATGTTCAAAGCTTTCAACAAAGATTCATTTCTCATATCTTGAAATCAAGGTCAAAAGCAGAACGTTAGAAACGTTCAAAAATTCAAGCTCCTACAAGATATTAACAACGAGATTCTTGCAATCAAATTCTCCTGCAAAGAATATTATACGGATTTTTCCCTATTTTAAGTATGTTAAGGCTACCCCTTCTTTCTTTTTGGCATGATCCAAATTATACAGAAGAAACGAGCAAACGCACAGTTTCCTAAATTACTCTATTCATAGAAATACTAGGGTGTCTATATTCTTGATTCTCCATGTTAATTATTATTATCTTTTGTTCATGGGTCCCAGAAAAATACGTATTTGATAATATTTTTATCCGAAAGAAATATTGATTTTTATAGCCTAATAAAGGATTTACGACCCAGCAGAATTGCAGATTACAAATTTAATGCTAGTTGTCTTGTTTATAATAACCCATAGCGTGAGAATATTAGGCCTATCACTAAAAATATAATGTACTCTTTTCATATAATGTCTATAACAATGTATTACTGCAAAAATAAATTGAAGTTTCACTTCATATAACTATTTTATTCTACATTGAAGTTCAATTAAACTTAATTCAAGGATGACACTCCAAAAATATTTTATTGACCTACTTTTCATGCATTGCATTCATTTACATTGACCCATGACCAGATAGCGTTATATACGTGCATATATATATATATATATATATATATATATATGTGTGTGTGTGTGTGTGTGTGTGTGTGTGTGTGTGTGTGTGTGTGTATGTATACTTACTATATTTATATGGCATATGGGAAAAGGTTATGCTATTATATACGCACCACAACCTGATTAGCTGGTATATGTTGATGTTTGCCCACAGTGGCCGAGATGATATGATAGGATTGCCCTCAGAGGCTTGATGACATTATGAAACATGTACCTATGCATTACATTACATTTATATGTGTATGCATGACATTATAAATATTTGATGATTTACAGAGCTATTCAGACATCCAAGTTGAGTCCTTTACTCTATGTTTCTTCCATGTTCTTTACATATTTATCTACACGCCTTACATACTTAGTACATTATTCGAACTGACGTCCTTTATTTGGGGACGCTGCATCCATGCCTGCAGGTATAGATAATCATTTTGACGAGCCCTTATAGTAGACGAGGTTGGCATTCAGCGAAGGGTCGGTAAGACTCCACCTCATTCGGCGTGCAGTCGAGTCTATGTGTCATCGTGTCAGAGTTTTGCTACAGACTTATGGGTAGGCCGGTACCCTGTCCTATTTAATATCGAATAATCTTAGAGGCTTTGTAGACAGAGGTTCAGTTTGTACAGTATGTCAGAGGCCTTGACGGCCCACATGTATTCATGTTTTATGGACGATGGTTCATTGATATAATATTTGCCCACTTACAATTGTACATTACGAGTTGTGGCCATGTTGGCCCATGATAGTTACAAAAGAAATGAATGAGTTATAGAGTGGTTCGGTCGGGCCAGCGTGGCACCGGGTGCCAGCCACGCCTCCCCAGGTTCGCAGCGTGAAAGTAACACCCTCCCTCCCTTAGGAACATTCATCCTTGAATGTAAGGGTTTATTGGGAGCCTAACTCATCGTGGATTCCAAAAGAAATTTCCGGCCGAGTTTCCCCTATAACATGGATACTAGCCAAACTTGCAAGCAGCTAAATCCAACATATAGTCTCACAAGGCTATACAAAGCATTATGGATATGTACATTATCTATGTATCACCATTTTGTATTAAGGAAGTGTATTTTCAAGCTACTACTTACCTTATAGAGCCATTTCACCTTATAATGCATCTTGCATCCCCTCCCCCGGCATCCTCGTTATCTTGAATTTGGAAAAGGTAAGGGTATTTAGACTTCATATCCTCTTCTGCTTCCCATGTCATTTCATCGATGTTCTTGTTCCTCCACAATACATTGATGGAAGCTACATCTTTTGTTCTTAGCTTTCAGACTTGTCGGTCTAATATAGCCACTGGCACTTCTTCATATGATTGATTCTCTGTAACTTGTACATCTTTGAAAGAGACAACTCGAGAAGGGTCTCCAATACATTTTCTCAACATATATACATGGAATACCGGGTGGACAAGTTCCGATTCGAATGGAAATTATAACTCATAAGAAACCTTTCGACTTCGTCGAAGAATTTTGTACGGACCAATATACCACGGACTCAGCTTACCCTTCTTCCCAAAATGCATGACAATCTTCATCGGCGAGATCCTCAGGAAAGCGCAATCACCAACCTCAAACTCCAAATCACGACGTCAGACATCGAAATAAGACTTTCGCATGCTTTGCGCAGTCCTCAGCCGCTCTTGTATCAGTTTTACCTTCTCAATGGCTTGGTGAATCAAATCTAGCCCATATAGTTCTATGAAGTCCATATTAATCACCTCCATTTCGAGGTCGTAATCTCTATAATCTGAAGCAATCCACTAGGTTTCTGATGTTCGATTTTTACTTGTTGACAATTAGGAAACTGGGCTACAAATTCTGCCATAGAGTTCTTCATATTATCCCACCAATACTACTCATTAACATCATGATACATATTTGTCGAGCTGGGATGGACGGAATATCGAGATTGATGAATCTCAATTATAATCTTCTCTTTCAACTCTGCCACATTAGGTACACATAATCGGCCATGGTATCACAAATCCCCATCAGCTCTAATCTCAAAAGCCCTAATTTTACGATGCTGAATGATCTCTCTCACTCGTACTAAGGCAGGATCTTCATATTGCCGTGCTTTTACCTCGGCTACCAAAGATGATTCTAATGTATTATGTACAGTAACACCTATGTCATTAGAGTCTAACAAAATTATTCTCATATTGACTAGGTGATGAAGCTCTTTAGTCTACCCCTATGTATCTGCCTCAATGTGTACTAAGCTTCCCGTTCACTTACGACTTAGAGTGCCTGCCACAACATTGGCTTTACCGGGATGGTACAGTATCTCGACATCGTAATCTTTCAGTAATTCAAGCCATCTACCTACCTCAAATTCAACTCCTTCTGCTTGATGATGTATTGTAAACTCTTATGATATGTGTAGATGTCAACATGCACGCCGTATAAGTAGTTCCACCATATCTTCAAAGCATATATTACTGCAGCCAATTCCAAATCATGCGTCGGGTTCTTTTCATGCTTCTTCAATTGTCTTGATGCATAAGCAATCACCTTCCCATGTTACATCAATACGCACCCCAAATCTATAATTCATGCATCACAATATAACATATAACCTTATGTTCCTTTTGGGAGAGTGAGCACTGGGGCATACGTCAATCGATTCTTTAACTCCTGAAAACTTTGTTCACAAGCGTCAGTCCATGTCATGACCCCAATTACTAAGCCGGCCGTGATGGCGCCTATCATGGAACTAGGCTAGCCAACCATTTCAAATTATCAATATATTTCATAATTTCCCCAAAATTAGCAGATTTTAAAATAACAGAATGAAATAAATTATATATTTCCCCAAAACCTGGAGTGAACTGTCATGAGAAACTGAGTGAAAATACAATGGACAACATAGTGACTCGCTACAGCAAAAGCCTGGAGTACAAAAGGCAAAAACTATGAACTAAGGAAAACAAAGGAGGTGCGCTGACGCTGAGCAGCTACCTCGATGTTCGAACAACTCCAAGCTCGTCCACAAATCAGCTAGTGATATGGTCCGGTACCTGGATCTGCACATAGAAGTACAGGGAATAACATGAGTACGCCAACTCAGTGAGTAATCAAAGTAACTAAAAGCTTGAGTGTAGTGACGAGCATTTATAAATCATGTAAGTCCATATAATAAGTGACTGTGGAAATAAGTAAATCAAGTCACGGATTTACGTTTTCGAGTATTTCATAAAACTCCAGTTTCCATTTAAAAATATCGTATAAAAACATTTATCATCAGAGGCTCAGTGTAAGGAAGAGTGAAAAAAAGTAGTTTCATAAAATATAATCCCCTCAGGCACAGTATCACTCACAATAAAGCCTCTCGGGCAAGCCTCTCAGTCACTTGTGACTCCATTATCAGTATCTCATGCTCTCACTTAAACACTTGTGCTCAACAAGTACCATAAATACTCATACTGTTGCGGCGGGCAGCCTGATCCATATAATAGTCGACAGCGCTCAATAGGGGTGTACAGACTCCTGGAGGGGCTCCTTCAGCCCAAGCGCTATATCTGATGCGGCATGCAGCCAGATCCAATATGCATATTGTTGCGGCATGTAGCCCGATCCATATACAACATAATTTGCTTCGGCGTGCAGCCCGACCCATATGTAATATATAACATATATATTGCTGCGGCGTGCAGCCCGACCATATGTAACATATAACATATATATTACTGCGGCATGCAGCCCGACCCATAACTATCCTAACATACTATATATATATATATATATATATATATATATATATATATATATATATATATATATATATATATATATATATATATATATATATTGCTGCGGCGTGCAGCCCGATCCATAACTATCATCACATGCTCAGCTCTCGGCCTGACTCATTCATCCTCAGAAGCCACTCGGACGATTCATCTCAACTCACGGGACTCAGCCCAAAATACTTTTCATAGTTTCCAAAGCAGTATGATAACAGTGAAAATAACAACAAGTAGGGAACGTGACTGAATTCCCAATTATTCTATCAGGATAGTGGTAGAATAGTGTAAAAGTACCTTTGAGGGTCTAAACAAGTCGGCAGAAGGCCCAAAACATGGCTCACAACCCATAAACAAGTATAAATTTCTAAAATACAGAATATCATAAGGTTTCAAATCTAATACACAGCTTAATAGTCGTTATGGGACGGACTAAGTCACAATCTCTATCGGTTCATGCCCCCACGCTCGTCACCTAGCATGTACATCACCTCATTTACCAAAACAATATAAAATAACGGGGTGTCACACCCTCAGGTTTAGAGTTACATTCGTTACGTACGTTAAAACATCCCAAAAGCTACTCCACGATGCGCTTGCCCCTCGAGTTGGCTCCCAAATGCTCCGACTATACAATAACGGAACAAAATCCAATCGAAAGATATAAATTTTTAACACAATTCCCAAAATTCGGCCAAATCCGAGCCCCGGGCCCACATCTAGGAATTCTATAAACTTTACATCACTAGAATCCTCATCCTCCCACGATTCTATATATACCAAAACACCACAATCGGACCACCATTTCCCACTCAAATCACCAAAAGAATTTCAAAATTTTTCCTCCCATTCTTCCCAACTTTTCTACTTTAATTGCTCAACTTTCAAGCCTAATCCATAACAAAATAACATAGAAACGAGTTTTACAATGCGGGAACTTACCTCCACTGAAAACCTTCGACCCCCTTCAATTTGCTCACAAACAAGCTCAACCCGCATGCAACAATGGAAGAAATGACCAAAATTTTGCGGAGGCACCTATTTATGTTTTTTGACCAGTTAATCCGTACCTGCGGACAATTCCTTGCACTTGCGGTCCCAGGTGCGCACCTGCAAAATCCCACTAACAATCCAATTCTCGCACATGCGACTTCGCAGGTGCGACCCATTAAGAACCTGCTCCAACTGTCGGAATTCCATTCCGACCCCTATAGCCTATTTTCCACTGCCGACCGTAAATCGTCAAAAACTAACTTTTGCCAATTCAAGTCTAATTCTACATCGAACATCAAAACTTCATTCCGAACACACTCCTAAGTCCCAAATCACCTAACGGAGCTATTCGATCTATAAAATCCGCATTTCTAGGTCGTTTACCAATAAGTCAACTCCCAGTTGACTTTTTCAACTATTAAGCTAATTTAAGAGACTAAGTGTCTATGTTCTCACCACGACCACTCTGAACCCGAACCAACTGACCCAACACAACATATACATGCTAAGCAACATATGATAAAGCATAAATGGGGAAAACGAGGCTAATCTCACAGAAAGACCGGCCGGGTCATTACATCCTCCCTTCTTAAACAAACGTTCGTCCTCGAACGGGTCTAGAAACATACCTGGAGTCTCGAATAAATAAGGATATCTGCTCTGCATCTCCCGCTCGGCCTCCCAGGTGGTATCCTACGTCGTCAGTCCTCTTCACTGAACCAAGACTGAATCTATATCCTTAGACCTCAACTTTCTGACCTGACGACACAAAATATCCACTGGCTCTACCTCATATGACATATCACCCTCGAGCTGAACCGTGCTGAAGTCCAAAACATGAGACAGGTCACGAACATACTTCCGGAGCATCAGAACATGGAACACCTGATGAATACTCGATAAGCTGGGAGGCATGGCAAGCCTATAAGCCACCTCCCCAATCCTCTAAAGCACCTCAAAAGGCCCAATAAACCTGGGACTCAGCTTTCCCCTCTTTCTGAACCTCATAACACTCTTCATGGGTGAAACCTTTAGCAACACTTTCTCCCCAACCATGAAAGACACATCTCGGACCTTCCGGTCCGCATAACCTTTATGCCTAGACTGCGTCGTGTGAAGCCGCTCCTGAAGTTCACCTTACCCAATGCATCCTGAACCATGTCTGTGCCCAATAGCCTGGCGTCGCCGAGCTCAAACCAACCCACTGAAGATCTGCACCTCCTACCATATAAAGCCTCATACGGAGCCATCTGGATACTCGACTGATAACTATTATTATAAGCAAACTCCGTGAGTGGCAGAAACTGATCCCATGAACCCCCAAATCAATGACACAGGCACGCAACATATCCTCCAAAATCTGAATAGTATGCTCCGACTGCCCGTTGGTCTGAGGATGAGATGTGAACTGAGTACCTCTGTCAAAAATGATAGAAATTGGAACCCCATGGCAATTAGACAATCTCTCTGATATAAATCTCATCAAACCGGTCCGGAGAATAAGTAGTACCAACAAGAATGAAGTGCGCAGACTTAGTCAGCTGATCCACAATAACCCACGTCCACTCCGGAATATCAAACATCTTAAGCAATCCACCTGGTCTTTGGTGCTCATACTTGAACTGCTTACATTTGAGACACCGAGCCACAAACTCAACAATATCTCTCTTCATCCGCCTCCACCAATAATGTTGTCTCAGATCCTGATACATCTTTGCAGCACCCAGATGGATGGAATACCGCGAACTATGGTCCTCAGATAGAATCAAATCTCGAAGCCCATTCACATTGGGCACGCAAATCTGGCCCTTCATCTCATGACCCCATCATCACCAATAATAACATCCTTAGCATAACCAAGACGGACCATGTGTTGAAAACCAGCAAGTGTGGATCATCATACTGGCGTACTCTAATATGATCATAAAGAGAAGACCTGGAGGCTACAAAAGCCAGTACCTCCAGAGGCTCTGATAGATCCAATATCACAAACTGACCCGCTAAAGCCTGAAAATCAAGTGCGAAAGGTCGCTCTGCTACTGGAAGGTAGGCTAGACTCCCCAAACTCTCCATTCTGCGACTTAAGGCATCAACCATTACATTGGCCTTCCCTGGATGATATAAAATAGTGAGGTCATAATCCTTGAGAAGCTCCAACCACCTCCTCTGACGCAAATTCAGATCCTTCTGCTTAAGCAGATGCTGCAAACTATGGTGATATGTGAAAATCTCACAATGCACTCCGTATAATTAATGACACCAAATCTTCAAGGCGTGGACAATAGCTGCTAGTTCAAGATCGTGCACTGGATAATTCCTCTCGTGCACCTTCAATTGCCTGGACGCGTAGGCAATCACCCTACCATCCTACATCAAAACCGCCCCAAGGTCAACTCTCGGGGAATCACAGTAAACTGTATAAGAACCTGAACCCATGGGCAAAATCAACACTGGAGCTATAGTCAAAGCTGACTTGAGCTTATGAAAGCTCTCCTCACACTCCTCAGTCCAGCTAAACTGAGCACCCTTCTGGGTCAGTCGGGTCATAGGTGCTGCAATAGATGAAAATCCCTCGACGAGGCGATAGTACCCTGCCAAACCAAGGAAACTGCGAATCTCGGTAGCTGATGTCGGTCTAGCCTAGCTCTGCACCTCCTCTACCTTCTTCGAATCAACATGAATACCCTCACTGGACACCATGTGCCCCAAGAAAGTTATTGAGCCAAGCCAAACCTCACACTTGGAGAACTTTGCATAAAGTTTCTCCTCCCTCAATCTCTGTAAAACCACTCTCAAATGCTGAGTGTGCTCCATCTGGATGCGCGAGTACACTAGGATGTAATCAATGAACACAATAATTAAGGAATCCAGATACGGCTGAAACATGTTGTTCATCAAATACATCAATGTTGTTGGGGCATTGTCAGCCCAAAAGACACCACCATAAACTCATAGTGACCATATAGGGTCCTGAAGGTAGTCTTCGAGATGTCGGGCTCTCGAATCATCAACTGATGATAGCCAGAATGCAAGTCAATCTTGTAATATAGCCTGGCACCCTGGAGTTGGTCGAATAAGTCATCAATGTGAAGCAAGGGATACATGTTCTTCACGATAACCTTGTTCAGTTGCTGATAATCAATACACATACGCATAAAACTATCTTTCTTCTTCACAAACAACACTGGTACACCCCAAGGTGACACACTAGGCCTAATGAACCCCTTATCTAGGAGTTCCTGAAGCTGCTCCTTCAATTCTTTCAACTCCGTCGGTGCCATACGATAAGGTGGAATAGAAATAGGCTGGGTGCCTGGCAGCAGATCAATACCGAAATCAATATCCCTGTCAGGTGGCATGCCTGGCAGGTCTACAGGAAACACGTCCAGAAAGTCACGGACCACAAGGACGGAATCAATAATGGGAACCCCAACACTTACATCCCTCACAAAAGCCAAATACGATAAACACTCCTTATCTACCATACACTGAGCCTTCAGGTAGGAAATCACCCTGCTAGGCACATGATAAGAAGAACCTCTTCACTCTACCCTCGGACATCCAGGCATAGCTAAGGTCACGGTCTTAGCATGATAATCAAGAACATCATGACATAGAGATAACCAGTACATGCCCAATATCACATCAAAATCGACCATGCTGAGTAACAGCAGGTCCACTCAGGTCTCCAGGCCCCCAATAGATATCACACACCACCGATAAACACAATCCACAACAACAATATTGCCCACCGGAGTCGACACATGAACATATGTAACTAAAGACTCATGGGGCATATCCAGAAAATGGACAAAATATGATGAAACATTGGAATACGTAGAACCAGGGTCAAATAAGGCCAAAGCATCTCGGCAACAGACTGAGACAATACCTGCGATCACTGCATCGGAGGCCATAGCATCTGGCCTGGCTGGAAGTGCATAGATACGAGCCTGGCCTCCACCTGCACGACCTCCCCCTATAGGGCGGCCCTTAGCGATATGACCCGACCCGTAGCTGTTTGGGCGGTTGGCGAAGTAAGTGGAGCTGAAGTCAAAGGCTGGCTCCTCGGCTGAGATGGGCCTCCAAGAAGATGAGGATCTCTTAGTTAGACCTCTCGAACCTTTTTTGCTGAAACTTTGAACAAAAGATAAATACAAGTCAAAATGTGGAAAGATAAATCCCAACGACGGGTGTCACTAAGTCATGAGCCACACTACACTTGTTTCAAAATTCATCAATGACAACAATGTCTAGAAATAGTCTAAATACAAAACAAAAGGTAGATAGGGATGAAGAAAGAAGGGGCTGCGATGGCCAGGCAGCTACCTTGCACTCTCTAAGTGATGATCCGCATCAAACTATCAACTCACACTACTGTAGTCTTGGATACCTAAATCTGCATACAAAGTGTAGGGGGTAACGTGAGTACACCAACTCAGTAAGTAACAAGTCCAAACTATGGGATGAAAGGTAGTGACGAACTAAACCTCAACATTTATAACATAATCAATGTACAGAAATTTAGGCATGCTTTCAGTTATCTAAACAGCTCAAAGTGATAAGATAAGAACATATCTGAACACTTTAACATATATAACTCGACGTATTCTACATGCCAATGCATGAATTGTGTGAAATGCACAATGTTCTCCCACTCTCAATTGCTTGTCCACTCAGTACTGTATATGGCTCCCATGGCCCAGGGAAGATCCATCCCGGAATGTAAGGCCCCAAAAAATTTTGCTATGTAAGGATTTCGATGTGCCAGGTAGGCTAATTATAAAATTTTTGTGCTATAAATATGATATAAACGAATTGGATTTGGTAAATAAGAGTATAAGTTATAAAATAAGTATTGTGGGGTCCAAGGAGATGCCTAATGTAGGGACACGGAAAAAAATTTCACTATGTAATTTAAGGTTTTGTGGTGTCAAGGTAGGTAATATATTGTACTTCCAGAGTTTTGGGATTGAACGATGCGCTGAGGAGTTGAAAATTATTCGTCGCAGCTAGACAAGACTTTAGGTAGATAAAGCCTGGATAAAGCCAGGCCAGACCAGACTTTAGGTAGATAAATCCCGGGTAAAGCCAGGCCAGACCAGGCTTTAGGTAGATAAAGCCCGGGTAAAGCCAGGCCAGACCAGGCTTTAGGTACATAAAGCCTGGATAAAGCCAGGTCTGAAATGTTGGAGTATCCATTTTTCTATCTTTATAACCCAACCCAGACCCATATAAAACCCATTCCCCCTCATTTTTAACGATTATATTATAATATAGAGAGAAGCAAGAGTGAGTTCTAGAGATAGAAAGTCCCCAACTTCATCAAATTGTTCCTCCTTCATCACTCAAGCTTGGAACTAATCAAGTAGGACACAAATTTCTTCACCATAAGAGGTAAGCTTCCACCCCATTATCCTTAATTCTCAGATTCTAGTTGAAATGAAACACACATAGGTTAGTTCTTGGAGACGGGATTAACGGTCTTGCATGAATGTATCAAATTTGCCATAATCTAGTAAAAGAGAGTAGATTAGAGTAATACTTCACTGAAAAGGGATCATGCAATCTAAGGGAACACCTAGTGTTTGATAAAAATCCCAAATGAGTTCAAGACATATTCATGATTCCTAATTCTAGGTTTTAATATATCGCATTGTGAATTAGATTGAAGGTGCTAGAAGGTCCGATGATTTGAGATAGAAATTAAGAAAAAATCCCGATTCGAGGTATGTATGGCTAACTCTAATCCTCATAGAATAAACCCATTGTGCTCACTTTCCGGGTATGATTCTCTTGGTGGATATGTATGAAATTTATGTGTTCTATGTGCCTAATTGAGAAATTCTTGTTTCTATGTCGCTCCATGCTATTACCATATCATTGTGCTACTTGAGTATATGAGTTGTGACCATTATGATCCTTCTTCTACTATGTGTGCGATCATTGTATATGATGGGTGTGGTAAATGTGAAATATTGGAATGCTATGAAGTATGATTCAAAAAGTTGTAATGATATGAAGTGTGAGTAAGGAGATGGTAATGATATGAAATACGAATCAAGATGTTGAATTGATATGAGACATGAATTATTGGATTGGATTGTTATGGAATATGGATTAAAGGATGGATTTTTGTGAAATATGGATCAAAAGATTATAATGATATGAAAGATGAATAAAAGAAAAATATGTGTTGAGGGATCAAGAAGGTTAAAAGTGATGTAAGTAATCTAAAACACCCATAATTACTAGGAGAATGTCCTAAGGGTGAGAAGGCCTATACGGTCTGGCTGGGATCCGACTCCATGCCGTACACATGGATGACTTGATATTGTCTTATTATTATGATATGATGAAGATTATTGTCCTCACTAATTCAATTGAGATGGCCTAGCCGACCGGGCAGAAATCGGACTCCGTGTAACAACGACACGGTGGATAAGTAATAATAATAATAACAAGATGAAATCTAAAATAACATTAACCAAAAGATGGAAAAACGGGATGGGGGATGTGGTAACTCTTGTTTGTGTTTTTCCTTGCTTCGACGTATTGTTGTATGATGCCTCTATTTGTGTTGACTGTTGATGTTTATCCTATCTAGAGTAGGTTTGTTCATACATACTAATACTAAGTACCATTGCCGGGGGCGCTATATCTTTTATATTGATGTAGGTGGTTCCATAGCAGGTAGCTCCGATCACTGATAGTGGTGCCTTCGCTCCATTTCTTCAGCAGTCTTGGTGAGCCCCACTTCTTCTCGCGGCCGTGTGTAGTTCATGATTGACTAATTTAGTTTCTGTCATCTTCTTTTGAGGTATTGTCGGGGACTTGTTGCCGGCAAGTCTATGTATACTTCTTGTACCCTTAGAGGCTCTGTCGACATTATGTGGGTTGTATATATGTATTTTGGGCATTTGTCGTACTCGTTCGTGATCAGGACCCCCTACTGTGAATGTTGTATTTTAGTATGTATATTTTGGGGAAGGTTAAATGTTGAAAATGTTTAAAGAGGAAAATGGACTTTATGATGTGAACTCATGATTTTGATTACTGTTTGTTATTTCATATAAATAATGTACGCTATAATCACGGGGAAATGAGTTGCGTAGGAAAGGCAATCCAGGTCTGCTTGGCAAGGTTCATCCGGTTAGGCACTCGTCTCGTCCCTCAGTTTTGGGGCGTGAAAAACTTGGTATCAGAGCCTAAGGTTTTTAAGTGTCATAGGATGTCTCGAAGCCGTGTCTAGTAGAGTCCTTATTATCGGTGTGTTGTCGACCACATCTATAATTAGGGGGCTACTTGGTCATTTAGAAATTCCACCCTTCTTTGATACTCCAATCGTGCGATATAGCTCACGATAGGGAGTTAGTTTTCTCTCCAAGCCTTACTCTCAAAATGAGTAATCATGATACCCTAATTCGCGAGTTTGAAGCCGTGAGGAGGGAGTGACCCCGCCATTGAGTCCGAAGGGATTGCCTAAGGACTTGTTAGGAGAATGTATTGAGCTTTGGAGGGGTTGGTATACCCTATCGCTAATGTGAGCATGTGATTTTTACTCGCTATATCGTCCTATAAAAATCTCAATAAATCAATTGATTTTATGAATATTTGTTGATTTTCAGTGATTAATTGTGAAAGATTTGTATTTTTTGGCATATTCATAACTCATCTGTTAAAATTACTAAAATTGCATCGCTATTATCAAAGAATTACGAACTTATCATTTGTAATTAATTGATTTAAAAATGTATGAATAGTAGTCATTTGATGTAATGTAGTTTTTAACAACCAATTACTAAAATTAATCATTTTTATCCAATAAATCACATATTTAATTAGGAGTATAAAATTAATCATTTTATCCTTAATTAATCCATGAAGCAAGGTCAAAATCAGTTGTTACATTTTAATTTAATTAGAATTAGTATTAACTAAATTAAGGATTTTATTTAAGCTTAAGATGTTTAAAAAATTGGACCTGGGCCAAAAGAATCCATGCCCAAATTTAGTCTCTACAAACACTCACCTACCCAGCCCAAATTCCCCCTTTAACCCAGCCTGCCCCAGCACCCCTCCAAACGACCCCGTTTAGTTTAGTTAATTAAATCCTAACCATTGATCAAAATAGATCAGACGGCCAGGAACTCACCCCCCTCTAATATATAACTGTCCAAACGACCCCCCT
>ML386109.1:0-14984 GCA_005239525.1 Nicotiana knightiana
TGAGAAGGCAGACAATGAAGATGGATGGTCCAAAGAAGGAGAGGAGTCTAACCCTAAGAATCAATTAGGGAGCAGATCTTGAAGATCATGAGATGATCATGATCACCAAATAATTTAGAAACTTTCTCATGAGGAAGAAAGGCATATCTAGAGGAGGAAACTACAACAAAGCAAAAGCTCCAGAAAGACCAACCAACGAGGGATGCTATAAATGTGGTAAGACTGGCCATCTTATTAAAAACTGTCCTCAGTGGGAAGTAGAGTGGAAAAAGGAAAGATATGAGAGAAGGAACAGGAGGAAAAAATAGGTTCAACCCAAGACAACCACAACAAAGGCTATGGTTGTTGCTTGGGGAGAAAGTTCAGATGAAGAATCAGAAGATAGGGAGACTGAAGATCAGGCGCTCATGGAAATTGGAGAATCTGACAAGGAATCATATGAAGAACCAGATGTAAGTATCTCTCATATTAAAAACAAAGTAAAGTTCCTATCTAAGGAAAAACTCTCTGAGTTGCTACTTGATTTCATAGATGATTCTGAGGAAACAACCAAAGAGAAGGATCAACTATCTAAAGAATGTGCAATGCTAAAAGCAAAATGCATAAACCTGGAAATCAGAGTCAGTGAATCTGAACAGAAAAACACTGTCTTGTTGAACCAGGTTCATCCTCTTGAAACTGAGATTCTAGAACTAAAATCTGATTACTTAAAGCTAAAGCTAGGATCAAGTAAAAAGGTTGTTGATCATTCTCATATCATGTTAGAAGAAAACATGGGAAAATTAAAAGATAAGATGTATGCCAAGGATGAACAAATAAGAACTCTTAATGAAGAACTTGGCAAAGTCAAACATGAATTAGATCGAACTTGTAAATGGAATAAATCCTCTGACGCCCTGATATGGCTTCAAGAGAATCATAGTAGCAACAGGAGAGGGATTGGCTTTGGAAGTCAATTATCCAAGAGGGATCCCAAAAACAAGTATCTCACTCTTCCTGAGAATAATATATGCACCCATTGTGGTAAGATTGGGCACTACAAATATGAGTGTACTGCAAAAGAGCAGGCCAGTCGAAAAAATGAGAGGTTTGTAAAAGGGAAAAACTGGCTGCCAAATTGGGCCAGGAAAACTTTGATTCATCCATTCTCTCATAGAAAAGGACATAAACTAGTTTGGGTTCTTAAGACTAACCTTTGATTCCTTTTGTAGGTTCAAGTGAGAGGAGGCAGCCAGATTTGGTANAAAGGTGAAATCATTGGGGTTGGTAAGGTAGGTAAGGATGATACACGATCTATTGAACATGTGTATCTAATAGATGGCTTGAAATGTAGCCTGATCAGTGTGTCACAACTGTGTGACAGAGGTAACCTGGTTGTTTTTACTTCCACAAAATGTTTTGTGATTAACCTGCTTACTGACAAGATTGTTTTGCATGGAAAAAGAATGAATAGCATCTATGTCATAGACTTGTACACACTGTCTGAATATGAACTCACTTGTCTAAGTGTGTTGGAAAGTGATCCCCTCCTATGGCACAAACGACTTGGTCATGCAAGTCTAACTCAGCTTAACAAACTAGTCTCTAAGGACTTAGTGGTAGGACTTCCTAACATTAAGTTCAAGGAGGACAAAGTTTGTGAGGCATGTGCCAGGGGGAAGCAGGTAAGGTCCTCTTTCAAAAGTAAGAAAATAGTCAGTACCACCAGGACGTTGGAACTGGTTCATATGGATCTATGTGGTCCTATGAGAACTCTGAGTAGAGGTGGTAAGAGATATGTGATGGTGCTAGTTGATGATTATTCAAGGTTCACTTGGACCTTATTCCTGGCATCTAAGGATGAAGCATTTGATATGTTCACCTCATTTGTCAAGAAAACTCAAAATCAATTGGGACATCAACTGGAATCAATAAGATCTGACCATGGTACTGAATTTGAGAATACTAAGTTTGCTGAGTTCTGTGATGAACATGGTGTTAATCATAACTTTTATGCTCCTAGAACCCCACAGCAAAATGGGGTTGTTAAAAGGAAAAACAGAACTTTGGAAGACATGGCAAGAACCATGCTCCTATCCAGCAAACTACCTCACAGCTTCTGAGCTGAAGCAATAAATATTTCTTGTTACATAATTAACAGATGCATGACTAGACCTCTGGTAGAGAAAAATCCCTATGAATTACTTAAAGGGAGAAAGCCCAACATATCCCACTTTAGGGCTTTTGGATGCAAGTGTTTTGTACATAATAATGGCAAAGATTCCCTAGGAAAATTTGACCCCAGAAGTGATGAGGGAGTATTCTTGGGATATTCATCACATAGCAAAGCTTATAAAGTGTATAATAAAAGAACTATGTGTGTAGAAGAAAGTATACATGTTGTCTTTGATGAAACTAACATTCTTGCTGAGAGACAGGAACCTGAACATGAGGAGCTTGGACTGGTAAGAAGCAGTGATCACTCTGAAGCAAGCATGAAAGGTGGAACAGGTGATGGACCAGGTTCAACTACCCCAAGCATCATGACAGGGGAAATTCAACATATGCAACCTGGCCTTGATCCTGCTCTACAGCAAAAAGACATCATGGAATCATCTAGGAATGAACAACTGGTACTTAAGCCACACAGATATCAGAGTTCTCACCCTCTTGAGAACATAATAACAGATTTGGCATCTGGAATCAAAACACGATCATCCTTGAAAAATCTGTGCGTATTTGATGCCTTTCTATCCATGATCGAACCAAAGAACATTGGGGAAGTCCTACAAGATGTTGATTGGGTAAATGCCATGCAAGAAGATCTGAATCAATCTGAAAGAAGTCAAGTATGGCACTTGGTACCCAGGCCACTAGATAGATCTGTAGTTGGCACCAAGTGGGTCTTCAGGAACAAGCTCGATGAGGATGGAACTGTTACAAGGAATAAGGCAAGATTAGTTGTTCAAGGGTATAGTCAAGAAGAAGGAATTGACTATGATGAGACCTTTGCCCCTGTGGCAAGACTGGAGGCAATCAGACTTCTTATAGCATTTGCTGCACACATGGAATTCACTCTTCATCAGATGGATGTTAAGAGTGCCTTTCTCAATGGCTATCTGAAGGAAGATGTATTTGTCAAGCAGCCTCCAGGTTTTGAAAGCAAGGAGTCACCTGACCACGTATACAAACTCGACAAGGCTCTATATGGTCTCAAACAGGCACCAAGAGCATGGTACGAACGATTATCAAAATTCCTGCTAGAACATGGGTACAAACGAGGAAAAATTGATAGTACCTTGTTCTTAAGGGAAAAGGGTAAGGATCTCCTGGTTGTGCAAATATATGTGGATGATATCATATTTGGAGCGACTTCTGAAAAATTAAGCAAGGAATTTGCTATGCTAATGGGAAGTGAGTTTGAGATGAGTATGATGGGTGAGCTAAACTTTTTCTTAGGCTTGCAAATTAAGCAAAACCCAAATGGAACAATGATCCACCAACAAAAGTATGTGAAAGAATTGCTCAAGAAGTTTAAAATGGAAGACTCAAAAGAAATAGACATTCCCATAGCCACAACTACAAAATTGGATGTGGATGAACCTGGTTCATCTGTTGATCAGAAGCTATATAGAGGGATGATGGGGTCTCTATTGTATCTCACTGCCAGCAGATCTGATATTGTGTTCAGCATGGGATTTTGTGCTAGGTTTCAAGCAAATCCAAAGGAGTCCCACCTCACTGCAGTGAATAGAATTTTGAGATATTTGAAAGGCACCACTGATTTATGCCTTTGGTATCCTAAAGGTAGTAATTTTGACCTTGTAGGATATGCTGATGCTGATTATGCAGGATTCCTGGTTGACAGGAAAAGTACTTCAGGTTCAACTCACTTTTTGGGTTCATGCCTTGTGTCTTGGGCTACCAAGAAACAAAATTCAGTAGCCTTGTCTACTGCTGAGGCTGAATATGTGGCTGCAGCCTCATGCTGTGCCCAGTTGTTATGGATCAAACAACAACTCATGGACTTTGGTATTGATGTGGGATGCATTCCTATATTTTGTGATAACACTAGTGCTATTAGGATGACGAAGAACCCGGTTAATCACAAAAGGACTAAGCATATAGATGTTAGCCTACAAATAGGGAACTCTCAACTGTCAAATCAAGGAGTCACATCAACACTCAATTAGCCTAGAAATAGGGAACTCTCAACCGTCAAATCAATATTACTCCTACAACTATTAGACTTCCTTTTGAATAAATTTTTATCCGTTGTAAAATTAATGGCCATATCTTATAAAAGGCAATCATTACTCCTCTCTTCATAAAGATACCTTCAAACTAAGTTTAACTCATACTACACAACCCAAAACTTGCAACTCGTCATTTCCTCTTAACAAAGCATAAAAATGTCTTCACCTCCACCAGCTTCTTCGTCTAATTCCTCACCTAATCGTGATTACGATGGAGGACATTCTGAATCTGTCTCCAATTCTCCATCTGTTTACAGCTCTGAATCACCAGAAATCCATCATCCCCTAAAAATACACCCATTCTTGAACCCACTCCAAACACTACTCCTGCCCCCAAGAATCGTCGTGTTAAAGTTCTTGCCCAAAAATCTGTTGCTTATGGGGCTAGGAAAAAATTCTTGGAGGATCTTATTAAAGCAGACAAAGGTACTAAGTCACATTCATCCAATGAGCCCTTCAAATCAGCTAATGAGGAAGAAGCACCTGGTTCAACCAGTTCTGAAAAAGGTAATCTTGAAATCGATTCTGAATTTACTTCTACTGATAAAAGATTCATGTTGGTGGGGTCTGTTATTGATGTTGAAATACCTGTAAGGAAGAAGGGTGGGAGAAAAGAAAGAATTCTTGAGAGACAGGGAGAAAAAGATGTGAGGGGATCTAGGGAGGATGGTACCACGCTGGTTATCTGTGGTACCATTCCTGAAACTATGGGAGAAAAAGTCACTGATTTAGGGGGAAGCATAGTTGAGGAAGCTGCAGTAGGTCTTGCAAGTCTGAAGAAAGAAACTGATGAACCTGGTCCATCGGGGGAAGAAACATTGGCTGAAAGGTTGAAGAAACTGGGGGAGTCTTATAACCCCAAGAGAACAAGGAGTCAGAAACCCAAGAAGGCAACTCACCCAGTTCCTTCAAAGAAAAGAAAATTTTCTGAAGTTGCTGATGTTTCTGCTCCAAAAGTTAGAGCTACTCGTAGCACTGTGAGAGAAGAAGAAGAGAAATTAGAAAAGGCTCTGAAGGAGAGCAAGAAGAAGAGGGAAGCAAAAGGAAAAGTAAGAGTTGGAGAGCCTGTTGAGGCTATTGAGATTGAAGAGACTGGGTTGGACCTGGTCCAACAGGAGGAGCAACCTGCTCCAGGCGTAGTTGAGACACCAAAACCCACAAGATCTATTAAGAAGACCAGGCCCAAGCCAAAGAGAGTGAAAGTTGTTTATGATAATGATGCAGACTGGAGTGGAGAGGAGGAGAAGGAAATTGGAGTGGTGACTGACAGAGTTACCATGTTTGGAAAAAGAACAATACTGAAGGGTAAGCTGGTGAAGGAATTAGAGGAGCCTGGAATGCAGTATCTGATGGAAACTCTGGAGGTTCAAGGCTGGAAGGACCTGGTCCTTCGCATGGAAGGCAGGCTGGAAAGATCTGAGTTGGTAGAGTTTATGGGGAATGTCATTGTCAAGGAAGGCAGGGTCACTTCTATGGTCAAAGGAATTGAAGTTTCCTTTGATGTTAAAGAACTGGGTGTTATTCTTAACATACCAGCTGAGGGCTATGAGGACTATACAAGGCAGAGATGGCCTTGTCTAAATGGGATGGCCTCAGCAATCGACATCACCAGGTTCTTTAGTGATAGTGAGAAGGAGATTGAACCCAGGCCAGTTTACAAGAGTGAGATGAAGCTCGAGCACAAGCTACTCTTTGAGTTCGTCATCAAGTTCCTACTGCCTAGACAAGAAAGAAGGCACATGGCAAATTATATGGATCTTACTTTGATGGAATGCTTGTACAGGGGAAAGCAAATTAATTGGCCAGCTTTCATCGCCCAACTGTTTGACAGAGTGGTGAACATAACCAAAGCACACACAATTCCTTATGGCTTCATTCTGACAGCAGTTCTTGCACATTTTGGGGTTCCAGTAAAGAAGGCTGAGATGGCTACTGCCAAAGATTATTTTGGGAAGGAAACTTTGCTTACATGTGACTACAATATCAATGATCCTGTGGATGAACCTGGTTCATCTAGGAAGCAACCAGTCAACAGCAAAGTTAGAACTTTGGTGCAAGAAAATGAGATTAAGGATATGGAGATCCTTCGTTTGAAGTCTCGTGTGATTGAGGTTGAAGAAGAGCGGGATGCTCTTAGAGCTGAATTAGCAAAGGAGAAAGAAAAGAACGAGGGTGTTCTTCAGCAGATGTTGTCTCTCCTACAATCCAAGACTACAACCTCCTCTGCACC
Organism: Nicotiana knightiana; assembly: GCA_005239525.1. Taxonomy (NCBI): domain Eukaryota; kingdom Viridiplantae; phylum Streptophyta; class Magnoliopsida; order Solanales; family Solanaceae; genus Nicotiana; species Nicotiana knightiana. The sequence continues at coordinate 6,466 of ML386109.1, forward strand.
TTCCCATCCTTAGGCTTCTCAGAGCTTCCATAACCCATCTTAAGACCAGTTATCAGCTTCAGTTCTTGTTACTCTTTTTCTTTTGTTGCTCATGATTGGTTTGTTTTTGTTTTTCTGTATGGTGCTTGATTATCGTTACTTATCAATGAATTTTATTTTTAGTTATTGACATGTATCAATTTCTGAGTTAGCTAACATTTATTGGTTTCTTGTGTTGATTAATCATGCTTTGCACCTGCAGTTGCCTCAATGGCCATGAGTAATAATTAATAAAACTGGTAAGTATATCATTTTGCAAACTTTTTCGATGATGCTAAAAGGGGGAAGATATGTGCTGAACTTTTCAAAATGATTTTTAAGTGATATTTATAACCTAATGAACCTGGATTCTCTATGATTCATGCTTAAAACCATACAAAGTGTTTGAAGTGTATACAGGATTAAGCACAGAGTTTGTCATCATCAAAAAGGGAGAATTTGTTGACCCATGTCACTGCATAGTTTTGAAGATTGACAAACGGCTGACCAGTTGAACCAGGTCCATCAGAGCACACATCTTGAACTAAATAGTTGGCACGTGAACCGTATATGCTTAGGAGATGTTTGTGAATATGAAGTATCAATGAACCAAGATATTGTCTCCTAATGCGAAAAGGTTGCAAACTAATCTGATTAATTGATGTCGAATTCAGCAAGGAAAGTAACAAAAAAAAGGAAGTTGAATTTTTTCACCCAGGTAGAGTTGAACTAGAATTGGAAGACAAGCTCAACGACTGACTCTATAAATACTTGATGTATTTCTACTGGAATTCAACATGCACAAAAGCTAAAGTGAATCAAAGTCTGAAAGAAAAAATTCCCAGAGTTATTTTTCTAACAAAATCATTGTGCGATGCAAAGGCTACAGTTCAACTAGAAGAACCAGTTCCATCTGATTGATTATTGAGTCTAGTTGATTGTAGTAGGATTTTTTATATTGTATCTTTCAGCTTTCATAGAATCAATTGTAATAGGTACGTATTGTTCAAGTTAGAGTTAACTTGAGGTGTGTAGAAATTATCTAAGGGCTAGTTACTACAAAGGGATTAGAGTTAGTCCTAGGATTACAAAAGAGTTTATTTTGTAAGTCCGTTTGGCTCAGAATTTTTAGTGAAGAGTTGAGCAAATCCTACTGAGGAGTAGGTCGTGGTTTTTTCACCTTTTGAGCCGGTTGTTTTCCACGTAAAAATCTCTATGTTTTTACTTTACTATTTTTTATTATTCCGCAACAGTAGTAGTTGGAACACCAAGAAGAACCAGGTTCTTCTACTGAGACCGCACTCGAAAATTGGGTACCACACAAAGTAACATATCTTCTTGTGTGGTATTGAAGTCTAAAACATCAGTCCATGAGGCTCTGAGGGGCATACTTTCTCAAAAACATGTTCGAGAACTGAGTCCATGTAAGTGAGGTTGCCTCAGCCGGACTACTCAACTCATAAGCACGCCACCACTAATAGGTTGCTCCTCTAAGTTAGAATGTAGTAAAAGAAACCCCACTCGACTCCGCTACGCGCATTGTACGGAGAATATGGTGGCACTCATCAAGAAAACCCTAGGCATTCTCTGTCACCAATCTGCTGAAGGTAGGAGGGTGGTACTTTTTGTACCTCTCAAGTCTGAGCTACTCTGCCTCAGAAGCTGCTGCCCTAGTCTCGTGTTGGACCGGATCTACTGGTTGCATCGGTATAAACTCTTGGACGTAGTCGACCTGAACCCGCTGCTAAGGGGTATGGGCTGCGGGAGTATGTGTCCCTCCCCCGGCCTGAGATATGGCAGGAGCAAGTGGAATCAATCCAGCCTGAGCTAAGGTGCTGAACATGCCCATGAACTGGGCTAGAGTCTCTTGGAGAGTTGGTGCTACAACAGGTATCAGGTGCCTGCTCTCCATCCGGAGCAGCAACGAGTATGCAACTAAAAGCGAGGATGGTAGGAGGTACCTGGATCAGCACACGAAAACATGTGAAAAAGAGTAGCATGAGTACACCACAATGGTACATAGTAAGTGCCAAGCCTAACCTCGGTCGAGTAGTGACGAGTTCAGGTCAGGCCCATTGGTAACTAATAAATAAGGCATAAGGATATACAGTATAATAAGAGACTATAATTTAACGAAAGAAAACATAGCAAAAGAACGGTACAACACAAATGGGTAAATAGCAGGGGATCTCCCGAGATACAGTCTCGTAGTCCCAAAATAAATATGCAAGGAGAACTCTCAAGGTACCGCCTCGTAGTCTCAAAAGTAAATGTGCAAGGGGATCTCCTGAGATACCATCTCGTAGTCCCAAAGTAAATATGCAGGGGGATCTCCCGGGATACCATCCGGTAGTCCCAAAGCAAATACGCAACTTAAACAATGGAGATAACAGTTACAATAAGAAAACTAACAGCTTAGACTAAGTACAAGTCAAGAAAAGGAGCAGGAAACCACTAAGCATGCTACAAAGAGTTCAGATAAACAATTAAGACACGTAGATATGTTATTCTAGGCTAACAGGATAACTACACATGCTAGTATAACTCAATTAAGATGAAAACATGTTATTACTCAGTAGAAATCATGTTTTCCAACAAATAGCCCGTGTATGCACTCGTCACCTCACGTACACGGTGCTCACATGGCATAAAAGTACCAAATCATAAGAGGATTTCCCCCACGCAAGGTTAGGTAAGCCACTTACCTTGAACCAAGCTAAATCAATCGGTAACAATGTCTTTTCCATGAATATCCGACTCTGAATGTCCCAAATCTAGCCAAAATCAATTACATACCATAAATATAACTATAAGAAACTAATCTAATTAATGAAATCAAAGCTAAAGCAACAAATTAGAAAATTGCCCCAAGAAGTCGACTCGGCCCACGTCTTGGAATCGGGTGAAAGTGAAAATATATCAACACACATTCACTCACGAGTTCACTCGTACAAATATTTATCCAAATCCAATGTGAATACCTAAATCTTAGTTGAAGAATTTCCAACCTTTTTCCCCAAATTTCACACCCAAATTCCTTAATTACATGATGAAATCAATGATGTGTGGCTATAATTCATGGTTTAACGCATTATGTGCCTTACATTTTATGTGCTTTAATGGTAAAGATACACCTCGTTTGAGCATAATGGAGTCTATTTCATGTGTCGATAAATTGGAGATGGGAGCCGAGCTAAATGGATGCATAAATGTCAAAAATGCGCTCAAGAATCAAAAGGAGTGATCGTGGCTTTAGCCAGGCTTTAGACATGTGAAGCCAGGTGCTACCAGGCTTTAGACATATAAAGCCAGGTGCTACCAGGCATTATCCAGGCGTTAGACACATAAAGCCAGGTGCAACCTGGTATTTGGCAGGCGTTTTCCTTGTAACGCCCGGCCCAAGATCAGACCCAGTCCGAGTTTTAAAGGCTATAAGTGTTTCCCGGTTTGACTAGGAGTATTCTACACGTTTAGGGCTTGTCCCAAAACATATAAATAGACCCAAAAACACAACTTTGAGGGACTTTTGCCATTGGAGACAAAAGGAGATCGTGGAACACTACTCAGAAGATCTAAACATTGATTTTTACATCCTTTATTCCTTACTCTGTAATTTAATTATGCAAGTTATTTTGGATTTGATTACTATGATCATGAGTAGCTATTTATTTAATCTAAGGTTTTGGTGGAACCTGTTGGGGATGAACTTATTGTGATATTAATATAGTTTTGCTTGGTTGTTAATTTCTATTTGTTCAACTACTTTCTCGTTGTAGTTGATTGAAGGGCCCTCAATTAGCTGTTCCTATTTATTATGTATCTACTTGAGAGAGAGTGCATATTTAGGTAGTTGTTTGAACAACACCACTCCCGGAGTATAGGAGAGATCCATAACCGAGGGTTTATAGGTTGGATTAGAGATAACGATACCTCGGGTGCAATCTAAAGTGAACTGTAATGCAATCTAGCTAGCGTAACTTGAGAGAGTGCATCTAGTAAATTATCATAATTACTTGAGAGAGATTTATGATAACTAGAATGTTCATGATTGATAGAGACAACTAAGTCAAAACTATAAGAAATACACAAGAAGGAATTTCACCAACGGGGGGAAACCATAACCTTAGACCTTTATTACAATTGTTTATACCTTATTGTTAGTTAATCTTTAGTTTTAACATTTTCATTCAGTTGTAGTAGTTTAAACAACACCAAGTGATAGTCATAACGTTTGAGGAAGTTGATTATTGAGAATTTGGTAATCTAACAACAACAGTTGATACGTTGGTTCCCTGTGGGATTCGACTCTAGGAAAAATACCCGGATTATATTTGCAACGCCCGCTTAGTCTTTTAGTAGACATAGTTGAGCGTGATCAAATTTTGGCGCCGTTGCCGGGGAATTAACGGTATTATCAAGTGTAGTTGAAGGAAAATTCTTAAGTATAGGCGATTTTCTTTGACTTCATACATATTGTAGCTGTATGTGTACATAGTTCTAGGTTTCAAGTTTGATTTTTTTTTTAGTATTTGATTTTTATTTTCTTTATTTTAGTTGTATTTGTTAATTTGAAAAACATGGCATCATGGAATTATGAGATTTTAGATGTTGGTAATTCTATTTTTGATCCTCGTTATGCATATTATGGAGGAAACCACCCTAGGCAAAATTATCAAAATATTCCCGAGAGCGAGTTATGTGCGCCAACTCAATCTTATGTGTGGAATGTGTGTGATATGTGTGGTGGTCAAGATGGTCACTTTCATGGTTGTGCTTATATTTCTTATCTTCCCCCAACCCCTTACTTTGATGGTTCTTCTTTTTCTTGTGAAGTTAATAGGAACAAAGAACCCAGGTATGAGGACCTGAAAAAGATCGAGGATATGCTAAAGTGCCTTGTGGAACAAAATGATGAGATACAACTGCGGGTACAAAGGCAAGATGCAACTATTCGCAACTTGGAGGCTCAAGTGAGTCAACTAGTTGAAGCTTTCTCAAAAGAGGCAAATATTCACAACTTGGAGGCTCAAGCGAATAAAGTAATTGAACCCTGTAAAGCGCAACAAGTTGACATTGTGGATAGTAGCCAATATGAGTATGAATTGGCTGCAGAAATTGCCATTATACTGGAGGATTTAAAAAAATACGAGGATGAGCTAGAGGAGAAGGCCAGAGTAGAACACCAACAATCAATCGAACTAGATTTTGAGGATGCCAATGTCGTAGAAGAGATACTAGAGTCAAGCAAGGATATTGAGGATACATATTTAGTTGACTCTAGTGTCATTAGTGTTAAGGATGTTGACAATCCCAATGTTTGTGTAGTTGAGCGCATTGGTCCACACTCCAAGCACTTTTCCACATTGTGTTTGGATGATGATATGGGAATAGAGTCGTCCGAGCCACTTGAGGAGTCAAGGAGTAAGGAACAAGATGCCTACATTCTGGAATTCTTCGTGCCAAAAAGTCCAGAATACACATCTCATCCAAAGGCCAAGAAGTGCAAAATACTATATTATTTTATTGGGCCAGTCAGATTCTTTCTACCACCTCAGGATCATGATCACAGAGCAGAATCAAAACTTGGTGTCCAATTTATAAGTTCGAAGTGGAGGCAGAAAGTGATTCACGTCGTGCCGCGATGTTAAATCAAGCGTTTGTTGGGAGGAAACCTAGCTTTACTACTTTCTTTTATTTTATTTTATTTTATTTTTTTGTTTTATTTTTTCTAATGGTATTATTTTTGTAGTGTCAATTTTTTTATTTTTTAGGAGCATGGAACGCAAGCCACTGGAAGGATGCAACAGCAAACCAGATGGTTGGAACTAAATGTGAGGTACCTGCACGAAGTACCAGGCTTGGGAGAAGTCTTAGTACCCATGAGATGCTAGTGTTTCGGCCTTTGGCCTACCATGGAGTTTCTTTTACCCTCTTGTATATATGGGTGTGCATTGGGGACAATGCACAATTTTAAGTGTGGAGTGAGGAGATTGTCTGGGTGACTTTCTATGCTATTTTAGTTGTGTTAGTTTAATGGAATAGTTTATTTTTTTACAAAAATAGAAAAAATTGGACTTTTCCCGACGGTGGATCTATTAGACAATTTTCTTGAGGGATTTAAGTCTAAAAAAAAGATTTTCTTTTGTTAGGTAGTGTAGCTATTCCCTCTTGGTTTTTCTTTGTGCCACGGTTCTTTTCCAAGGGTTTTGTTTGAACGGGGTGTAGTTAGGTTTTTAAGGAAGAGAAGCCATTGTGTTGTGTTTTGAATTGAAGCAATATCTCTTGACTTTGTTATTCCTTGAGAATAGCGAGTACTTTGGTTGTGACGCTTAGGCTCGGTTTTTGACTCTTGTATAAGTACCTTAAGTTGTATGATTTTAAATTTGCTTAACTACTTTGACTAGAGTGTCTTGATGAATCCAATCCTGAGTGAGTTATGTGCCATGTGTGTGTGAGGTTTGTGTGTTATTCCGTGCATTGAATTTGATGTCTAGAACTTGCCACGTGTGTTTGCAAAGCGAAATAGTAGTTTTGTCCAGTCTTGGAAGTGATATAGGCATTTCTTTGTTGAGCCAGCTATGTATATTTTACCCGCCTAATTGTTATGTATCGTAATTAACCCCGTTGAACCTATAATCTTGTTTCTTTGGCAACCACATTACAAGCCATACCCCTTTGTTTGAATCGATCATATATTTGAACCTTGTCACCTCTCGTGAGCACTGGAAATGTGATGAAGTATGGAAAAGTTAAAGTGTGGGGTGGTAGGATGGTTTTTGAGTGGAACAATTGAAATAAGGAGAAAGGTGCACGAAAAAAAGAGTTGTCAATCGAAGCCACTTGAAAAAAAAGGAAAAAAATAAAATAAGAAAAAAAAATATGACAATAGTATATTGTATGAAAAACAAGTATTGATGATGGTGGATAGTGATATATGTGTGCTTAAAGAAGTATGGGGTAATATACATTGATGTGAAGGTGGAGTTTGGTTTTATATAAGTTTGAGGCTTGAATGCTAAAGTATATGTATTAAAGTGCTTAGGTAGGTGTAGTCACTCTTATATCTAAATGTATCCTACCCGTCCGGCAACCTACATTACAACCAAATAAAGTCCTACTTGATCCTAGACTAAATGAGCTCGATTAGTAGAGTAGTACACTACGGGCAAGCCTATGGTGCATCTTTTGTGGCATATGAATATTATTTCTCAGAGTGAGTAAATTCTTTCTATCTTGAGTTCCTAAGTGTTCTTGAATTTCATTGTGTGTGGAACTAGCTCTTTGATTTGGTGAGGGCACATGATTCATGAAGGAAAGGTAATGTTGTTGACCTCTATGTTAGAGTAGTTAGTGAATTGTGAATAAAGCATGGTATTTGTGAGTCGATTATTGAGGCGAGGATGTCACACCTTTGTGCTTAAACTATTTTAAAAATTCTTGGTATAATGCGTTAAGGGATTTGCTTAATAAGTTATGTTCATGAGTGTAGTTTAATTGCTCGAGGACGAGCAAATGTTTATGTGTGGGGTGTTGATGTGTGGCTATAATTCATGGTTTAACGCATTATGTGCCTTACATTTTATGTGCTTTAATGGTAAATATATACCTCTTTTGAGCATAATGGAGTCTATTTCATGTGTAGATGAATTGGAGATGGTAGCCGAGCTAAATGGATGCATAAACGTCAAAAATGCGCTCAAGAATCAAAAGGAGTGACCTTGGCTTTAGCCAGGATTTAGACATGTAAATCCAGGTGCTACCAGGCTTTAGCCAGGCTTTAGACATTTAAAGTCAGGTGCTACCAGGTGTTATACACATAAAGCCAGGTACAACCTGGCGTTTCGCAGGCATTTTCCTTGTAACGCCCGGCCCAAGATCAGGCCCAGTCCGAGTTTTAAAGGCTATAAGTGTTTCCCAGTTTGACTAGGATTATCCTACACGTTTAAGGCTTGTCCCAAAACATATAAATAGACCCAAAAACACAACTTTGAGAGACTTTTGCCATTGGAGACAAGAGGAGATCGTGGAACACTACTCAGAAGATCAAAACATTGATTTTTACATCCTTTATTCCTTACTCTATAATTTAATTATGCAAGTTATTTGGATTTGATTACTATGATCATGAGTAGCTAATTTATTTAATCTAAGGTTTTGGTGGAACCCGTTGGGGATGAACTTATTGTGATATTAATATAGTTTTGCTTGGTTGTTAATTTCTATTTGTTCAACTACGTTCTCGTTGTAGTTGATTGAAGGGCACTCAATTAGTTGTTCCTATTTATTATGTATCTACTTGAGAGAGAGTGCATATTTAGGTAGTTGTTTGAACAACAACACTCCCGGAGTATAGGAGAGATCCATAACCGAGGATTTAGAGGTTGGATTAGAGATAATGATACCTCGGGTGCAATCTAAAGTGAACTGTAATGCAATCTAGCTAGCGTAACTTGAGAGAGTGCGTCTAGTAAATTATCATAATTACTTGAGAGAGATTTATG
>ML386109.1:15185-61912 GCA_005239525.1 Nicotiana knightiana
GGGAAACCATAACCTTAGACCTTTATTACAATTATTTACACCTTATTGTTAGTTAATCTTTAGTTTTAACATTTTCATTCAGCTGTAGTAGTTTAAACAACACCAAGTGATAGTCATAACGTTTGAGGAAGTTGATTATTGAGAATTTGGTAATCTAACAACAACAGTTGATACGTTGGTTCCCTATGGGATTCGACTCTGGGAAAAATATCCGGATTATATTTACAACGCCCGCTTAGTCTTTTAGTAGATATAGTTGAGCGTGATCAATCAACTATATAATAATGGAATATAACCAAAAGCGAGTTAGTAATCTTTACCCAAAGCTCCCTCTGAAAAATCTTCAAAATTTCGCCTCAATCCGAGCTATCTAGGTCCAACGATGGATAATAAATTCAAACCCTCGAAACCTAGCCTTTTCTACCCAACGATTTTGCATATGCGGACCACCAGTCGCACCTGTGATCCCGCACCTCTGGAATTTCCCTTGCAGATGCGGAAATGACTTAAGGGGCTGGGTTCGCATCTGGGATGAAGAGGCCGCACCTGCAGAACCTGGTCTTCTTCTGTTGTCCTACTTTGCACCTGCGCTCCATAGGTACATCTGCGGGCATCGTAGATGCGGAATATCACCTCGTACCTGCAACCCCTGACCGAGCACCCAAAACCGCATCTGCGCTTGGTCTTCCACACGTGTGATCCTGTACCTGCGGTCTCCCCTCCGCAGATGCGAAACACCATAAACCAGAAAATAATTTTCAGCAACTAGCCTAATTCCAAATTCAATCCGTCAAGCATCCTAAACACACCCGAGACCCCCAAAACCTCAACAAAACATACAAACCAGTCCTAAAACACCATACGAACTTAGTTGAGCCCTCGAATCACATCAAACAATGCTAAAAACAGGAATCACCCTCCAATTCAAACTTAATGAACTTGAAAGTTCAAATTTCTACAACCGATGCCAAAACCTATCAAACAATGTCCGATTGACCCCAAATTTTTCACACAAGGCATATTCAACATTGCGGACCTACTCTAACTTTCAGAATCGGAATACGACCCTGATATCAAAAAATCCACTTGCGACGAAAATCTCCAAAAACTCAACTTTTGCCATGTCAAGCCTAAGTCAGCTATAAACCTCCAAAACACAATTCGAACACGCTCCTAAGTCCAAAATCACCCTCCGGAGTTTTCTTCTCATAATTAGAACTACAGTCAAAATCTTAAGTCTTAAGCTTCCGTTTAGGGACTAAGTGACCCAAAACACTTCGAAGCCAAAAATAAAACCTCCCGGCAAGTCACATAAGCAGAAAGAGATATGGGGAAAATAGTAAACAGGGGATCAGGGCTATTACTCTCAAAATGATCGGCCGGGTCGTTACACTCATGTATGAGCTTGTCATCATCAGCTATGATTAACAAATCATCCACTTATATCAATACTGCCACAAATCTATCTTTCTTTATTTTGGTGAACATAGAGTAATCATATAAGCTCTACTTGTAGCCTGATTCTATCAATGTCTCAGTGAGCTTTATATTCCATTTCCTTGAGGCTTGTTTAAGCCCATACAATGATTTCTTCAGTTTACAGACCTTTAACTCCCCATGTCTTTTGGATCCTCGAGGAATCTCCATATACACCTCTTCATATAAATCTCCTTGTAAAAATACATTATATACATCCATCTGGTACATGTTCCAACCTCTTGATGCTGCTACTGCAATTATTGTTCTAATAACCACCATTTTGACAACTGGTAAAAATGTCTCATGGTAATCCAATCTTTTATTTTAGGTTATACCCCTTTCCACCCAAGCTAGCTTTTTTAATTTTTCAATCTCAATTTTCCTTAAACTTTATTTTATAGACTCATTTAAATCCAATTGAATTATTTCCTTTTGGCAGTTCTACCACCTCCCAAGTATTATTATCCTCTAGTGCTTTGATCTCTATTTTTATTGCATCAATCTATTTTCTCATCTTGGAATGCTTTCTTAAAGCCTTGAGGTTATGTGGGAACTGGCTGCTTAGCCAAATAGCTCTTATACTTCTATGACACATTGTCATAAGAAATACAGTCTGCTAAAGTATGCAGTGTTGCCCCATTTTCCTTCTTGTTAGTTACATAGTCTTTAAGCCATAATGGTGCTTTAACAATTCTTGCTGATTTTTCAAGGTTGGTTCTATATGATCGAAACAACATCATAATCTTCTTGACTTGCATTTGATTCAGGAATGCCTTCAGGTATAGAAAAGCATTAAGGAATGCCTTCGGGTGTAGAAGTAGAATGAGAAGTGCCTCATCCAAGTGTAGAAGTAGAATGCTCACATGCAGCTTCAGTCTCAGAATCAGATCATCATCAGTAACAACAACAATATTCTCATAGCCATCAATAACAATAGCAACACCCTCAGATCTTGTATGAGTGCCATTGGAGTGTTCATCCTCATACACTCCATAGTCCACTGATTTATGATATTGCAGTCTTCCCCTATCATAAGCTGTAGAAAAGTGACTAATGGATGATGGATAAGAGATTGCAGCATCCTTTTGGAAAGGAAATATATGTTCCTTAAATGTCGCATATCGACTCACAAATAATTGCCCAGTCTTAAGATCCAACAACTTGTACCTTTTGAGTAGCTGAATACCCTTGAATCTAGCTGTAAACTTATCTCCTTTAGATAGGTTCATAGCATAACACAGGTAGCCAAACACCTTGAGATGTGCGAGAGAAAGTGGTCTAGCATAGAGGACTTCAAAAGGACTCCTACCATTCAAAACATTAGTACGCATTCTGTTGATGAGATCAATTATTGCATCTATTCACTCTCCCCAAAATCTAGTTGGAATACTGCCCAAGAATTTTAGTGCTCGTGCTACATGAAGAATATATCTATGTTTGTGCTCCACAACTCTGTTTGTTATGGAGTATAGATACAACTACTTTGATGTAAAATTCCATTTGATTTTAGCAAGTTATTGCACTAATGATTAAAACATTAAGTACCATTATCTGTTTGAATGCTTTTTGTAACTGCACTAAATTGAGTTTTTATCATAGCGAGGAAGATTTTTGAACCAATAAATACATCAATTTTGAGTTTCAGCAAGTATATCCAAGTGAACCTAGACATATCATCAATTATAGTCAGGAAAAACTGTTTCTTGTCATGTGTAGGAATCTTGTAGAGACCCCAAACATCCATATGAATAAGCTCTAAGATAGACTATGTAATGACTTGACCGGTTGTTTTGCTTTATAGAACCTTGTTCCCCTAAATAAGACTCCATGTATGTGCTTTTATTGTATGATGACTTGCGGGGATGGTTAGTTTGAGATTTGGAAGGGTTCGGGTTGAAATCGGAACACTTGGTTCCTTAAGTTGGCCTAAAAAGGCTAAGTTTGACTTCGGTAAATATTTTGAGTAAACAACCTCGGAATCTGGATTTGACTGTTCCAATAGGTTTGAATGATAATTTCGGACTTGGGAGTATGCTTGGTTCATGTTTTGGACGGCCCAGGAGCGTTTCGGCGCCTAATATCAAAAGTTGGTTCTTGAAGAATTTTGAAGTACTTTAAATTTGGTTTGGAGCGGGTTTTGGTGTTACCGAGGTCCAAACAGAATTTTCAGATCGGGGATAGTTCTGTAATGTCAATTAAGACTTTCACGCAAAATTTGGTGTCAATCCGAGTAGTTTAAGTACGTTTCGGCGCATTGGGAGTAAATTGAAGAACTTGAAGTTCATAAGTTTGATTCAATTAGTTTTGGGGTGCGATTCTTCGTTTTAATGTTGTTTCAGGCATTTCGAGAGTTCGAGCGACTCCATTTTATGATTCTAGACTTGTGGGTATGTTCGGGCGGGGCCCCGAGTGTCGATCGGACGAGGCTCGGACCAAGTTGGGGGCTAAGTACATACGAAGTGACGAGAGTCTGTGCGTAGCTACTAATTATGCTAAAGTCTGGGTAGTCTAGGACCCATATCATGCTATACTTGAAATGATTGCGCCCTTACTTGTCAATTTTATCGCTTAAACTATAATTTCAAAAGTTGTAAAAGAATTCCAAAGGGATAAGTTTACTTGTTGAGATTGTGAATAGAACACTTGACTATTATTGGAAAACTTTTGTTTCTTTAAAGTGTTTCTATTTGTGGAGAGGGCCGAGCGCCTCGGCAGATTAAATATATACATCTATGGTTCGCGTCGTTCGACCCTCGGCACTGCACCGTTTAAATATAGTTGTGTTAGTCCGGGCCGTACGACCTCGGCAATGTTTGCGCATGATAAGTTCATGATTTTTTTATAATTGATATTGCTTAAATGTTTGATGAAAGATAATTTTGGGATTTAACAATTGTAAAAATGGATATTTATCATCTTTGGTTGTTGAATTCTAGTATATTCCCTGTAAATCCATGCTTAGTTATAATTTTGACTTATTATCACTAGCCTTAGTAAGTGTCAAGTTGACCCCTCGTCACTGCTTCTTCGAGGTTAGACTGGATACTTACTGGGTATATATTATTTTATATACTCACGATACACTTCTTCACTTGATGTGCAGGACCAGAGGTAGGTGCATCTGGTTACCAGTCCAGCGTGCACACTTAACTTCTAGCTCGAGACTACACGGTGAGCTGCCTTACCGAGCCGTTCAGCAGCAGCCAGAGTCTCTCTTTTGGATTTATATTTCTGTCTATTTCATTCATACAGTAGACTAGTATTCTTTTGTATATGCTACTAGCTGCCCGCACACTTGTGACACTAGATTTTGGCACGTATTAATAGGCTTGTGATTTTGAGTTATGTTCCTACGGTTATCAATGTTTCTAGTTATTTTCATTTATTAATTCAAATCAGTTTTCATTAAATCTTTTAAATAAAGGAAAAATCACTACATGGGAAATTCGTTAAAAATGGGACATCATTAAGTTATTCATTGTTGGCTTGTCTAGCAACGGTTCTGGATGCCATCACGACCTAATATGGAATTGGGTCGTGACAGGATAACTTCTATATTGACTACTATGAAAAGATAATTTGCTTTTCTTGGCAAGAGGACATATAGAACAATCACTATTTATATTGATATCACTCAATTTATTCTGTAAGGACTTCACATTCCTCATGGTCTTATTGTAGCATGTCCCGGCCTCCTATGCCATGAGATGATATCTTCCTGATATTGTGATATAGCAGCATTCATCACTATTAAGCACAACCTCTTATTAAAATTTTCCTAACAATGTACAGACCTCCTCTTTCTCTATCAATCCCCCTCACTCAGCCATTGTAAAGGTCCTAAAATACACAAAAATCAAGAAAGAAAGTGGTAGAGCAAGAGAGGTCCTTTGTCAGTTTTGAAATTGATAGAAAATTAAACTTGAAATTTGGTACATAAAGCACATTGTGCACTCTCATATTCTCCAGAAACTCTGCAATTCATTTATGTGTTATAGTGGACTTCTCTCCATTAGTCATGTTAACTTGTTCTTTACTTTGTGATTTCATCTCAGTTTTATTTTGTAATGTATCTAAGCTAGCAGTAATGTGATTTAAAGGTCCTGAATCAATTATCCATTCTTCACAATCTAGGTCTCCCGTAAAGTAAGTGTTCATGTGGCTCAGTTTTTCCTTTGCTCAGCATATTGAGGATTTGATCATATTGCCCTTTAGTGAAGAAAGGCTTATCACCTATGTTTCCGGTCGATCGTTTTGAGAGTATTATCCCTGAACCCATATTTACTATTCCATCTATTTTATTTTGTGGTTTGGTGACCTGTCAGGAGGATTTATTTTTGGTTTCGGAGTGAAATGAGACACATAATCCCTAAAATGGAAGTTAAAGTCGTTGGAATCGACTGTAGTGGGAATTATGTGAAAACAACTCTAGAATAGAGTTTTGATGGTTCCAATAGCTCCGTAGGGTGAGTTAGGTCTTAGGAGCGTGTCCGGATGTTGATTTGGATGTTCGTAGGCCATTTTGGCGTCAAATGGCGAAAGTTGGAAAATTGGATGATTTTTGAAAAGTTTGACCGGGAGTGGACTTTTTTATATGGGGGTCGGATTTTGATTCCGGAAGTTGGAACAGGTCCATAATGTCATTTATGACTTGTGTGAAAAATTTTAGGTCAATAGGACTTGATTTGATAGGTTTCGGCGTTGAATGTAGAAGTTTGAAGTTTAAAAGTTCATTAGGCTTGAAACGATTTGCAATTCATGATTCTAATGTTGTTTGATGTGATCTGACGATTCAAGTGTGTTCATATGATGTTTAAGGACTTGTTGGTAGGTTTGGTTGAGGTCCCGGGGGCCTCGAGTGGATTTCGGATGGTTAACGAATCGACTCGGAGTTGGAAAATTTGCTGAAGTGCACCAGTTCTGGTGCAATCGCACCTGAAGAAGATTGACCGCAGGTGCGAGCCCGCAGAAGCGAGCAATTCTGCACACATGCGGGCTGGGTAAAATGGCCTGTGGACGCAGGTGCTACGAGAAGGCCGCAGAAGCGGAGTCGCTTCTGCGAAAAAATGAGGCAGAAGCGGAGAGGCCTGGGAGGCCTGTTGATTGCAAAAGCTGGCATGGTCCATAGGAGCGCATGCGCAGAAGCATATTGTGTACCGTAGAAGCGGTAGTACTATGCTAAGTGAGAATCGCACCTGCTATGGCAATTCCGCAGGTGCGCAGCCGCAGATGCAGTGAAGCCCTCGCAGAAGCTGATTAACTAGGCCGAAAAAGGACTAAATCGAGGGTTTGATCTCATTTTTATTTTGGAACTTAGAAAGCTCGGATTGAGGCAAATAGTTAAGGGATTTTTTTTCATAGAAAACATTTGGGTAAGGATTCTACACTCATTTTTTATTAATATCCATTAATCTATCGTTAATTTCTTCATTTAATTGAGGATTTGGGTGAAATTTGGAGGAAAATGGTAAAAGTTCTTGGACCGAATTTTTAGGAAATGAAAGGTGATTTGAGGTTGGATTTGATTAATTTTGGTATGGGTGAGATCGATATCGAATGGGTGTTTGTATTTTGTGGCTATTTTCAGAGACGTGGGCACGGGTCGACTTTTTGGGGTGATTTTCTGAATTCCAGTTAAAGTCGTGATTTATTCAGTTAGATTAGTTACTTATAGTTATTTTTATAGTATGTAATTTTTTTTTTGGCTAGATTAGGGCCATTGAGTTAGAAAATCAAGGGAAAGGCATACTACTTGATAATTTAGCGAGATTTGAGGTAAATGGCTTGTCTAACTTTGTGTGGGTGAAATTCCCTTAAGATTTGGTACTATTGTAACAATCTATGATATGTGAGCGTTGTGTAAGCACGTAGGTGGGAGCCCGCAGAAGCGAGCAATTTGGCGCAAATGTGGGCTGCGGGAAAGGCCCTATGGGTGCAAGTGCGACGAGAAGTCCGCAGAAGCGGAGTCGCTTCTGCGGAAGGATGAGCGCAGAAGAGGAGAAGCCTGTGAGGCCCGTTGATCGCAGAAGCGGACATGGTCCGCAGGAGTTTATACCACAGAAGTGGTCGTGCCAGGGTAAGTGAGAACCGCACCTGCGATGGCAATTTCGCAGGTGCGCAGCCGCAGATGCGGTGAAGCCCTCGCAGAAACGGATTAACTGGGCTGAAAAAGGGCTAAAGTTTGATCTCATTCTCATTTCTGGGACTTAGAAAGCTCGGATTGAGGCAAATATTTAAGGGATTTTCAAACGAAACATTTGGGTAAGGATTCTACACTTATTTTTTATTAATATCCATTATTCTATCGTTAATTGCTTCATTTAATTAAGGATTTGCGGTGAAATTTGAAGAAAAACGGTAGAAGTTCTTGGGCTGAATTTTTGGGAATTGAAAGGTTATTTGAGGTCGTATTTGAGTAATTTTGGTATGGGTGATCTCGATATCGAACGGGTGTTCGTATTTTTATGACTTTTACTCGATTCCGAGATGTGGTCCTAGGTCGAATTTTTGGGCCGATTTTCTAAATTCATGTTAAAGTCATGATTTCTTTATTTAGATTAGTTTCTTATATTTATATTTATAGTATATAACTTCTTGTGGCTAGATTTGGGCCATTAGAAGTCGGAAAATCGAGGGAAAGGCATACTACTTGATTGATTGAGCGAGATTTGAGGTAAGTGGCTTGTCTAACTTTGTGTGGCGAAAATTCCCTTAGGATTTGGTACTGTTGTAATAACCTGTGATATGTGAGAGCCATGTACGCGAGGTGACGAGTGCATATAGTTGTTAATTATGGAAATTTCGGCTCTTGTTGAGTTGTCCTCTTTTAAATTCCTTAACTAAGTTGCCTTAGCATATGTGGTGATCATGTTTAGCCTAGTATCACATGTCTATGTGCCTTAACCCTTACTTGAAATTTGTGTAACATGTTTAGTTGAATTACTTGCTTCCCTTGATTTGAATTAAATCTTTAAAATGTGAGATTTCTTGTTGTAAATTTGTTGTTCTTTCGGTTATATGTTGCATATTTACTTTAGGACTACGAGACGTTCCTCGGGAGATCCGCCATGTCTTGCATATTTACTTTGGACTACGAGGCGATACCTCGGGATATCTCCCTGACTTGCATATTTACTTTGGGACTACGAGGCGGCACCTCGAAAGATCCCCCATGTTATGCATATTTACTTTGGGACTACAAGGCGGTACCTCGGGAGATCCCCCTGTCTTGCATATTTACTTTTAGGACTACGAGGTGGTACCTCGGGAGATCCCCCTATGGAGCATTCACTTTTAGGTTATGAGGCGATACCTCGGGAGTTGTTGTTTAACTCTAATTGATGTGTTTTTATTTTCTGAAACTTCGCATTGTTAAAATTCTCACTCATTAAAATCTAATTATATCATCAGCCTTGCTTATCTTTTAAACCAGTAGGGTCCTGACCTGACCTCGTCACTACTCTACTGAGGTTAGGCTTCGCAATTACTAGGTACCATTGTGGTGTACACATACTATACTTTTGCATATCTTTTTGTGCAGATCCAAGTTCTTCACACCAGCCCCAATATCAGTGAGCACTGATTACGTGGGGATTTCAAGGTATAACTGCCAGCGTCCGCAGACCTCGGAGTCCCCCCTTTATCCCTATTATGTTTCTTCCCTTATTCTCTTTAGACTTGATGTATAAAGACACTAAAAATTTTCAAATAGAAGCTTGTGACTTATTTCCACTAGGTTTTGGGAGTTCTAATTATTTAAATCACGATTTTCTATTTATATATCATGTGTAGAGATTGGAGTTCAGTTTTTATATTTAGCTTTTCCGCAAATTATTAGGCTTACCTAGTCGTAGAGACCAAGTTTCGTCACGAACTCCTATGGAGGGAAATTGGGATCGTGACAGTTGCCACAACTCGATTCATCATCCATTGGTGAAATCTTCTTATTCACGCCTGAATTCCCAATCACATTGTTGGCCACAAACATTTTTCTTCCTTTAAAGTCTTGTGGGTAACCAACTAGTTTGTAGCAATTCTCTTTCAAGTTCCCTTTCATATTGCAATATTTATAATGCATATAAGGTTTTTTTTTCATTTGTATGGCTGCCCTCTCCGACCTGCATTTCTATTGGATCAACCTTTACTATCAAAGTAGAACCAGACTTCTAACTTTAATCTTCAATTATCATCGCATAAGCTTGATTCAAAGTAGGTTCTACAGTCTTCATAAGAATATGCATCCTCGACTGCTCATAGGACTCATTTAGACCAGTTAAGAATTGAAGTAACCTCTATCTATGGAGATGCTCTATGTGGTCCTTTGATTTTGGACAATCACATCCTGGTGAAGGCACCATGGCATCACCCAGAGTTCCTTCAGTTTTGTAAAGTAAGTTGAGAAAGAATTTGTTCCTTGAGAAATAGTTGCAATTTCCCGATGCAAGTGATATATCCTTACTCTGTTCACCTTGTCATACCTTTCACGCAAATCCTTAAAAAATCGGATGCGCATTTGATGCATAGACGATGCTGCTAAGGAGATCCAGTGACACTGCGTTCATCAACCGGGAGGGCACAATAGCATTGCAGGTCTCCAATCCTCGTGGAGTTCAGCTTTGAATGACTCCTTTTTACAAGCCGGTTATGTATCCTAATTTTCGCTTAGCTTACAACGCAATTCGCATCGATTGACGCCACAATCCATAGTTCTCAGATCCAAATAGCTTGACTAGAATTAGAATTGAGCTAGGCGTATCAGAAGGATTACCAAATAAGGGATGAATATGATAAAAAAGAATTTCAGCCGTCGTTAATTTGAACGGAGCTTTGAAAGAGAAGAAGTAGTTGTAGGATTCTATAATTTTGCAGAAATGTCCAGTCTCATACGTTCTGGTACCATGTGAATTTACAAAATCTAGTTCAACTCCAACTCCTTACACGGAGGAATTGAGCTTGGGTAGTAATGACGGTAGAAGAGAACGAACAGAGATAGTTGTGCAGTGAGAGAATATTCGAGAAGATGAATTGAAATTCTTATCTTGCAAAGGAGTTTACAATATATATTTAGATAACTAATCTAACTTCCAGCTGACATCTATCTGTCATATGTGCAATGTAATTAACTAACTTGGAACCACTAACTAACCACTAATCCATTACAGTTAACTCCCTTAACTACAGTTAACTCCTAACCATTAAGCATTCCAAAAAATATATGTGATGTTATGATAGCTAAAGATATCCTTTGCTGATATACATAGAATTAGAAATCAAATCCATATTGTCGATATTTGAACTCTAATATTAATTAATCATACTAATGTAATTGCTATTACTTTACAGTCAGGGGCGGTTGCATAAAGTCTGGATTTCCAGGAATCCAATAGTTTTTGTTCATATATATATATATATATATTAAAAAATTGATTAAATATCTATAAATATTATATTGTGAACACATAAATTATTGTATATAAACTTGAGGTCGTGGTAGGTACTCATTAACTTTAAATCCTGAATCTTTCTCTCTTTACAGTTCCATTAAAATGTCTGATGTCTTCCAAAAACTGACATTGAATTATTTGATGTCCTATATTTATGTGTAATCAGTGTGAGTGCAACAAATTGTGAGGATACCACAAATTCTTGCATTGTGTCTTTTAACAAAAACTCATAATAATACTCTAATGTCTGGAACAAATCAATATACTCATGCATGATATATAATACCTAGCCCGTACACCATGTCAGCCCCCTTTAAAAATCATTTACGACTTCTAAAGGTTGTTAATCTACTTTTTTATTCTTTATTATTTTGTTCATAATTAATAAGAGATGTTTTGTTATGAAAGAAAAAGTAGTAAGTACTTCAATTCTCGACTTATTTTCAAACTGATAGGTTGAAAATAGGTCGTTTAAAAAATTTTGCGGGACGAAGGTATTAATTAAAATAATAGTATGATTTAGTTGTTAATGAAAGTAAGATGAAAAACATAAAATATCAGTTTGAATTTTAAGTACGCAAATGAAAATTAGGTAATTTTCTCTCATGAACACGTACCGTAATCTTGTGGTTTTGAGTAAAATTCTTGATGTGTTCCTTTTTATGCTTCGCAAACATACACCGGGTGAAAAAGAAAAAATCTTTACAATGTCATTGTTCAATCAACATTTTATTTCTTAAGTCAAAATAAATATTTCAAATTATCTCTAATCATTCAATGTAAAGTTAGACTTATTCATAGATTACATGTACGATGCCATAAACTAGGCTACGTACAGCTGCTGAGGCACTGTAGAATGAATCAAAAAGAATTTATTTTCCATAACCGAAACATTGATTACAAAACTAGGAATACTCAAAATTGAGAGGGTCTCGATTATGTACAAAAATATATTGTATAGTATCCCGTGGTGGTTATAATATTTTTGATTTTCTGGAAATTTCTAACAAGCCTGTCCTACGTTGCAACCAAGTGCCCCTGCAAACCTTGTAATCCAAGTAACTTGATCTGCTGGTGCTGCTGATATTCCATCGTAAAGATTTTGATGCTTCTTAGACCAATCAAGATCACCAGATTGAACAAAGTATGCCCCATTCATGTATAAATCTCCCTCTGATCTCCATGTCCACTGCATCCACACTGGCTCTGGGGAGTACTCCCTCTTTGTAATCTGTTTTTGTACGTTCATAATAGGAAAAAGAAAAGTTAATGAAAAATAAAAGGAACCAAAAGTTTTTGCTCTTTTTTATTTATTTATTTAAATATTAAATTCCCACTTAATACGTTTTCTACTTTTTTTAGTGGTGCAATCATATTATAAGAATCTTAAATCCGCCTCTGCTCGTGAAGGATCAAAAGTTTTGAAAATGAATGTATAAACAAAGAAAATAAATGAGGTAAATTACCTGCTTCTTGAAGATGTCAGGAGGAGCAATGAAACGATTACCCTGGCTAATAATGGTAGGATTTTTACTACCACCAATAGCATACATATTCCAGTGAGTATAATCATTATTAACAACATGAATGTATCCCCATCTGCACCTAGGCATTCTCTGCACCAATCTCTTTCCAAAATGATTGAATGCTAGTGTAATTTGCATTTGTTGATCTATTGAAGAACTATCACTTGCACCAAACAACATCACCTCATTATGATCAGTGAAATGACCATTAGATATGGTGATACCAGTGGATCCTTCAACAGCATCAATAATTCCATCATAGCAATTCCACATGGACACATGATCAATCCAAATATTGGACGAACCATATATGGAAATACCATCTCCATCACTCATTGTGCGTAGTCCAACGTGGTCCACTGCATCTCTAACCATGCCACCATTTCCTTGGACTATGTCATGAATGTGTAGGCCATGGATAATCACGTTTTTTGTATACTGGATCATGATACCTGTCATAATATAACATGAATATATAGGTAATAAAAAGTGTATGATCATGTCAAACAATTTAAACTTTAAATGTGATAATCCAAAATTTAAGTATAATATATATATACCAGCGCCACCATTAATGTGAACGTTAGCCCCACGAGCATCGATAGTTTTATCACTCTGCATGATCAACTCCTGGTGTAGCCTAATGGTCATTCCTCTATCAAATATGATCCACAATGGCTCCTTTTGAATAACAGCATGACGTAGGGTTCCTATTGTATTGCAAACATAATCAATTAAATAAAAATATATTTTCTCTAATAATAAAATGATCAGACCATATGATACCTGGCTTTGGATCGGTATAATCATCTGAAGGATCATTGACGACATAGAACCTGCCGGCCTTTCCGCCAGTGGCCTTGGATCCAAAGCCCATTCCACAATCTGCTAGCTTTTTCCTGTTGTCTGCCCAATTAGGGTCACATCTCCAGCACTTATCAATTGGATTTGTGACCATGCAAGGGCCGGTGTATTTTTTGGTACCTAACTCCCTTCTTGTGTCATTCTTTGGTATTACTTCACTTAATTCCTTCATAGCGCTGCATGAAGAGGACAAATCCTAGCAGCATAAGGATCTTCTTTTGCTTAAATATGGGAGAAAATTTCAGGATTTGTTGCATGAAAGTTGAACCATAAACAACCCAAGAAATTATATTGGACGTAATTAACTTGATTAATGGTTCAATTTTCCATACTAAAATCCTGAATTGGTGTCATCACATTCACATTCTTGAACTTTTATAAGACTTGTGTACAAAGTTTAAGGAATTTTTTTTTGTCACATACAAAAAGTACCGATAATCTTAAATATATCATAATATTATGACTATAGAAGTATGCACGTCATAATTAAGGGTCAAATAGAAAGTTAAAGTTATAAAAATTTAAATATAGAAGGTGATGCTATACAATATAGGATATGGAG
Organism: Nicotiana knightiana; assembly: GCA_005239525.1. Taxonomy (NCBI): domain Eukaryota; kingdom Viridiplantae; phylum Streptophyta; class Magnoliopsida; order Solanales; family Solanaceae; genus Nicotiana; species Nicotiana knightiana. The sequence continues at coordinate 29,060 of ML386109.1, forward strand.
TAACTCCTAAATAATTATTTCAGAGAGAGAGGACCTTGACATACTCACGAACTTGTTTGTTAAATGCTAATGTGACATTTTCAGGTTCGCTCTCATAAGTTTGGAGAGCGACCTTTCTGGCTTCCTCTGCTCTCCTCCTCCACACTTCATCGAACTCGCCAATATGAGCCAAAAAACTCGGAATTATTGCGGCAAAGATGAAAAATAGAACGAAGAACGAATGCATAACCGTAGGTCCTTTCATTTTTATTTATTTATAGTTTTTTGCTTTTTGTTGTATGTTAATGGTGGCCGGTCCGGATCGAACCGTTGGCTCAGCGGAGGGTCAGACCCTAGCTTGACCAACCACAACTATCTTTTTTATCTCAGTTAACTCTCTCTGTCTCAAAAGAGAAAATATAACATTTTCTTTTGGATTCTGGTAAAATGTTGCTTAAATAGGAAGACTTCTCGGGACATTGGACATAGAATTATCGCAAAATGCTCACATCCATTATTTACTGAAGTGAACCACAAACACTAGTTCATTTTTCAGTTTTCCTTAGTTACCTCTGGTCCAAAGATGCTGATAAGGCGATGTCTGTCAGCCAAAGTTTGAAATTACAACATTCACTAGTAATATATATTTAGCAAGGGTGTAACTGAAATATTGAATATCTATTTTCCGTTTTAATTTATGCGACATCATTACTATTTAGAAAGTTTAAAAAAATACCTTTGACCATTTCTAAAGTACTTTTTATATAATTTTCAAGTATTTAAATTCTTTTAAAAATTAAACATGAAGGACATATGCCTTAATTTCAGGGATTATATTTAACACCTCTATAGAATAATGAAACTTAGAAGAAGAGATGGCCGGTCAAAAACTTCATGTAGGGAAGGGATCATAAATACAAGAGCGTCTTGCCCTTCTCTAATTTTGTAACTGAAAAAGGTTCATTATTGGTATCAAGTTCCAACTCTTATCGGATGGAACAAGAATCAAAGTTTATATTACAATTCCGACTATACCCTCTTTGGATAAAAACAATCTCTCATTTTGAAAATCAAATTTGGAGCTTGAATTAATCAAATTTAATCCAATGTAATGCCGAGGCTGATTGTCATACGATTGTTAATATTTACTCCTACATGGAGGGAAATTTGTACATAAAGTTGTTTGGCTGGAGCTAATATATCAATATATATAATATTACAAAATAGGGACTAGAAATGGTGACGTGGCAATCTCCTCGAGCAGAAGTTAAAAAGTAATCATGTTAATACTCGTTTCTACTTTTCGTCCAAAATCATATCTACCGTTAGTAAAGTATACAAATTTGTCTCTAACCCTAAGAGATTTTCTACGTGGCACCGGGACCCCCAAAATAATTTGCCAACTAGGCAATTTTTGACCCGTTTATTTTAGAAACCCGCCCCACCCTTATAACGGCCCGCCACACCCTTATAACCTGTTAATTAGTCTCATTAAAATAGTCTCAATCCGTTTTAATAGTCAAAACTTTCAGTTGCTGATAGATTAAAGGAAAGAGTTCTCACCTACTCTCTTCACTGTACGTTTGTCTTCATCGTTGATGCGTACGAAGGTACCAATTTCCGTATTAAAAACTGTAAATCGTCATTCTTTTGCTTTGTTTTTGGTATCAACTGAAGCATATTGTCTCATTGTTTCAATTTTTTGTTTCTTTGACTAGGGTTTTGAATGATTCATTTAGATATGTATATTTTTAGTTACGGGGTATGTCTGTTTGTTGTTGTTTTTGTTTGCATGCGGTCTATTCATCCTCGATTTAACTCTAAATTTATTTTCCTTCTTTTGGTCATTATTACTAGAGGTGGTTTATGGGTTAGTATTTTGTAGTAGAATGATCCCTATAGGTATATTGATTACTTCTTTTGGTTTAGGGTTTCAATTTTGGTGGTCCTACATATATGGTATATAACAAAAAAAGGGGGCCCTTTATGTTGGATCTATTTGTTTTGCGCTGATTTTTGGGTGTTAGGTCCCCTATTTCTTATATACATGTGTTGAGTTAAGAGATAAGTGGGTCAAAATTCTGTTATTTTTATTTTATTTATAGACTTGGGTCCCCCATCATCTCTTTGTTTATCGTAGTTGTGCTCCACTGACTCATTCGTGTGTGGCAGCCCACCATTTTTTTATTTCTTTATGTATCTTTGTCTTAACGTTATGTGATTCTTCTGTCTTTATTGTATGGTCCAAATTTGGTTATCCACTTTGTCAACATATTATATAGTTTGTAATGTTATTTTGTACTTGTGTTTCTACATTTTATTTGTATATGCAATTACTTTCTGTTAATTTTTTCCCTTGTTTATTTTGCAGCTTATATGTAATGGTCTTATTGAATCTGATCTTTCATTATGGTGGTGATTGGATCTATAGTCCACAAGTGTTATACTCAAGGAAGCTTGTGCACATTGTTAAAGGTTATAACTCTGACCAACTGTCTTACAACTATTTAGTAAATGAATTTACTTCTCAGTTGGGGTAAATTGGAACAAGTAATTGTGAATAGGCCTTCTGGCAGATATTATGAAATAAAGAGTGATCAAGGTATTATGAGTCTACTGTCTTTGGTCAGTGATCAGTTTAATGTTATTGACTTCTTTGTTGTAGATGAGTGTGAGTTAAGTATTAATGTTCATAATATAGTCCAGCACATTGCATCAGAACTTGAGGCTGCTACTGACTATAGTTCAGATGACAGTGAAGAACATGTCTGTCATTCTTCTGATTCTTCAGATTGTTCTGATAGTGATTCTGATTCATTAGAAAGACTTCATACACAAAAAGACAGGAAGATATCTTATAAGTTGACTGATAAGGAGTTACACAAGTACATGACATCCAAAGATATTCCATAAGCTAGAAAATTGATCAACATGTATTTCCTTCCTAATGTTATGGGTTAAAACAACGTAAGAGTTGCCTCCAAAAGCTTAGGTACAGATGTTTAGATGAAGACTGCCCCTTTGTTTGTCATATTTCTAAAGACTCTAAAGGTCCTGGTGTTAAATTCAAGACTTTAAAGGAAGAACACAAGTGTAATACTACATATGATAACCACAGGGTAAATGCAAAAACTATAGCAGCTTACTTTAAGAGATGGCTGCAAGATCATCTTAAAAAGTACAATTAAGGAGATGATGGAAAGTGCAAAAGTTGCATTTAACATCAATATTAGTCATTCAAAGTGTAAGAGAGCCAAGAGAATGATCCTGGAGAAAATGGAGTTAGTTCTTAAGACTGCTACAACATTCATTGGACCTCAAAATGGAAGAAGGGATCACATTTATATCATATATGCAAAAGGTATGAACCATGAACCTAACAATTTAATTGATTCATCTCTTTTACTGATGCATTTCTTTTTACCGATGCATCTCTTTTATGTTTTCTCATTTTCAGAGTTTGATTGATTCAGTCCATTTGGTTCTTCCTGAGGCACACCACAAATATTGTGTAAGACACATAGAGGCAAATTGGTGCAAAATATGGGGACATGGGGAATATAAGAAGTACCTCTAATGGGCTACATGGAGCACAATAGACAAGGTGAATGGATGCAGTCTAGAAAGGGGAGGATAATCAAGTGTTCCACATGTGATTAGCTTGGATTTAATGCTAGGGTTTTTGCAAGGGTAATATTCTTTATTTTCAAATACTGTCTATTCTATTTTCTACATATTTACTGTAACGACCCGATCAATCGTTTTGAGAGTTTAAGCTTCGTTTGGTGGCATAAGGTCTTGAGCAGCTTCGTATTATGTATATCGAATTGTGTGCATGGTTGGATTCAGTTACCGGATGATCCGGAGTCAAATTGGAAGAAGAATTTCAGTTGTGGAAGCTTAAGCGGTGGAATTTGACTGAAATTTTTGATTTTTATGTAAATGGACCCGGAATAAGTTTTGGGTAATGTCAACAACTCCGTATGGTGATTTTGGACTTGGTGCGCGTCTGGAATTGGGTTTAGAGGTCCGTAGATTAATTTGAGGCAATTCGTCGAAGGTTGGAAAATTTGAAGTTTAGGAAAAATGGAGAAGTTTGACCACAATTGACTTTTCAGGATATCGGGGTCGGAATGCGATTATGAGAGTTAGAGTAGCTCCGAGATGTCAATTGCTACTTATCTGCAAAATTTGGCGTCATTCCGAGTTGAATTGATAGGTTTCGACACGAGTTTAGAAGTTTGAAGATTTGAAAGTTCATAAGTTCGGATTATAAGTGTGATTCAACGTTTCGGCATTGTTTGATGTGATTTGAGACCTTGAGCGAGTACGTGTTAGGTTATATGACTTGTTTGTGTGTTTACACGGGGTTCCGGGGGCCTCAGGTGTGTTTCGGATGGGCTTCAGGTCATTTTCCCCTATTTTTACACTGTTGTTTTCTAGTGTCTGATACCCTTCTTCGCGATCGCAAAGTCCCTTTCGCGATCGCGTAGCTTTGAATTTTTGACCTTTGTGTTCGCTTCCTTACGTACATGTTCGCGTAGTTTCCTGTTTCTTCTTCTCCGCGTTCGCGAGCTCATTTTTGCGTTCGCGATGAGCAACCTGAGCGGCCTTCCTTTTTCTTCTTCGCGTTCGCATGACTCTCTTCGCGATTGCAGAAGTCTGCCTACCCCTTATACGTGATCGCATAATCCCTTCCGTGATCGCGTAGCACATTTTGGACCAGCAACCATTTTCTTCTACGCGATCGCATCTCTTCTTCCGCGATCGCGATACACAAAAACCTGGGCAGAAAGAATATATTCCTAAATTCAAGGGTTTCACTATTTTTATAACATTTTGACTTCTAGAGATTGGTTCTTGGTGATTCTTGGTGGGTTTTCAAGCAATTCGATTGGGTTAGTGTTCTTCACTTAGAATTTAATATATTGCATGAATTAGTCTTTATTTTTATCATTTAAATTGTGTTTTTAGTTAGGAAAAATGTTGGTTTTTGAAGAAAATTTTCAAAACGAAATTTCATGATTTGAGGGACGAAATGGTATCGGAATTTGGCAATTTTTGTATGGTTGAACTCATGTTGGTATGGGTATTAGGATTTTGTAAAATTTGACGGGTTCTGAGGTGCGGGACCGGGAGTCGACTTTTGGGTCGATTTTTAGATTTTTGTAAAGATCGAATCTTTATTATCTGGAATAGTTCCTTATAAGTTTTATGTGTATTTTGAAGTTGTTGTAGTTGGATTTGAGCCGCCCGGAGGCCTTTTCACCTGAGAAGTCCATTTTTAGAATAACGGGTTGTCGTCTTTGAGGTAAGTATCTTGTCTAACCTTGTGTGGGGGAATTACCTCCTAGGATTTGAGTCTTCTATGTTGATTGTAGCCGTGTACGCGAGGTGACGAGTGTGTACTTGGACTTATTTGTAGGAGGTTGGCCTTTTAGGATTCTTAGATCCTTATATTCCCTGTGTATGAAATTGTAATTGTTATGACTGAGTTCCTGATTGCTAGTTTCATCTCTACCTGCTTAAATTAGAATTACTTGCTTTTAAATTCACTTTGTCATTTATTTTATCTTAATTGACTTAACTGAAGATTCTACCTTTCTACCGTCACGCTATATTATTTTTCATAAACTGCCTATTTAATTGAAATATGTATTATCACACCTTGTAATTGTTTAGCATTAATTGGAGTTATTATTATCTTTTGCGGCTTACCCTTACTTGAATTTGTTGAAAAATCTCTCGTAATTGCTCAACCTTAAAAGGAATTTGGTTTACCTATATCTTAGCCGACTTGACTTTATTTGGAATTAATTGACTTGTGTTGGCTTCTTATTGTTGACTTGAATATTGAGTATTCGTTGTTACGTCCGTTGTTACGTCTTGTTTCTCCCTGGTTAAGTTGTTTTCCTTACGCTTAGTATTTCTTTCCGTGGTTATTCCTTGTGAGTGAGTTCTAGCGTTCTTGTGATTAAGTTATTGTATTGATTTGCTCGTCGTGCATTGTAGTTCTGTCATTTGTTGCTTTGCACCTGTTGTGGCGATGTACGTTGTGTTCCATCATGTTATGGTTGTTATCCTTGTTGGTTGCATTGCATATTTAAACTGGGGTTTACGGACGTATTCTGAGAGATTCCCCCAACACTGCATATTTACTTTGGGGACTACAGACGTATTTTGGGAGATCCCCTCAGCATTGCATATTTACTTTGGGAACTACGGTCGTATTCTGGGAGATCCCCATGTACTGCATATTTACTTTGGGGACTACAGATGTATTCTGGGAGATCCCCCCTGTACTGCATGACAAATTCTGAACTACGGGACGGAGTTCTGGTAGATTTATCTTGAAGAAATTATGTTCGAAAGATATTTATTGAAAAGCATTTACCTTGAATAAAACTATGTTTGAAAGACTATTATTTGGAAAGGTATATTTGGAAGGCATTTATCTTGAAGAAAACTATGTTCGAGAGACATTTATTGGAAAAGTATATTTGAAAAGCACTTATCTTGAAGGAACTACGTTTGAAGATTATCTTTCTGTAAAGTGTGTGTGTGTGTGTGTGTGTGTATGTATATATATATATATATATATATATATATATATTCGGAAGAAGTATATTTCAAAGGAATTTTCTATTTGAAATGAATATATTTTAAAACTTTCAATATAAACTTGCGGGTGAAAGTTTACACTCGAAGATTTGACCAAATTATTTGGTGTTGTTGGCTAAGGCCTGATGTGGAAACTATTGCAGTGTTGAATTATTACTTGTTCTACCGTATTGTGGTTTCCGGTTTTCGGGTTGTGTTTCCCGTCCATTCTTCTGTGTATTATTATGATGTTCCGTTGTTAATGGTTGTATTCCTTCTGCATTGTATTTGTTATGTTGCTAATTATGTTTCGTAGTCTTTAGATAGATGTCATGTTCTGTCATTCCTATATTTATGCTTGTTTAATTTATTAGACCAGTGGGTGTCCTGAATATTCCTCGTCACTACTTCACCGAGGTTAGTCTTGATACTTACTGGGCACCGTTGTGGTGTGCTCATACTTCTGCACATTTTTGTACAGATTCCAGGTTTTGCATAGCGGCGGATCGATAGTTAGCAGCGCGGTTGCTGTTGTGGAGACTCAAGGTAAACCGCTACAGCATTCACGAGTTTCGGAGTCACCATCTTATATTTTGTTCATACACTGTTGTACTTATTTCCGAACAGTGGTAATTACAAAATTTTAGTGTAAATTCTTTAAAGCTTATGACTTGTACTCACCGGGTTTTGGGAAGATGTGCAATGTATAGAGATTTATTTCAAAAGGCATCTAAATTTTTTTTTATTAGGAGTTATGTTTATTTAATATTAGGCTTACCTAGTCCTTAAGACTATGTGCCAAGGACTAGGTGCCGTCACTATAACCAACATAGGGAAATTTGGGTTGTGACAAGTTGGTATTAGAGCCCTAGGTTCATAGGTGCTTCGAGTCATAAGCGATTTTAGTAGAGTCTTGCGGATCGGTATGGAGACGTATGTACTTATCTTCGAGAGGCTACAGAACTATTAGGACAATTTCACTTCCTTCATTCCCATCATGCGAGTTCCTTGATTTTGAAATTTGAAATTTATCGTTCCATTCTCTCACTGATGGTGAGGATACGAGCTACGGCTCCTGATGATGTTACCCTGAGACAGATGTCGCTAAGGGCAGAGGTAGAAGCCGACAGGGAGCATGAACAGCAGTTAAGACACCTACTAGAGCAGCCGTTGAGGAGTCGCCAACAGTTCCAATTGGGGAACAGGCACCGGAGGCGCCTATTATTACCCCCGGACTTCAGGAGACCTTGGCACAGTTCCTGAGTATAATTGGTACATTGACTCAGGCGGGGTTGATTCCAAGTGCACCAGCTACTTCCCAGACCGAGGAAGGAGCTCAGACCCCCGCCGCCTACACTCCAGAGCAGCGATATCATGTTGGTCAAGTTCTAGTTGTCATGACAGCACATCATATGGTTCCAGTTCAGCCCGTGGTTAAGGCAGCAACATCTGAGGAAGAACAGCTCAGACTTGAGAGGTACAAGAAGTACCACCCTCCTACCTTCAGTGGATTGACGATAGATGATGCCCAGGGTTTCGTGGAGGAGCGTCACTGCATTCTTCGTACTACGGGTATTGTGGAGACGAGCGAGGTTTCTTTTGTCACGTCTCAGGTCAGAAGAGCGGCGTGTCAGTGGTGGCGGGCATATGAGTTGGGTAGCCCTGCCGAGTCAGCTTCACTTACATAGGGTCAGTTTTCAGAGATGTTCTTGAGGGAGTTTGCACCTCAGTGCCTCCAAGAGGCATGGCGCGCAGAGTTTGAGCAGTTGTGTCAGGGCATTATGTCAGTATTAGAGTATGCCGTTAGATTCAGTGAGTTGGCCAGATATGCACCTCACTTGGTTGCTACAGTTAGGGGACGAGTCCGTAGATTCATGGAGGGGCTCAGGCATGATATTCGGTTCAACATGACTCGAGAGTTGGAGTCAGATGTCTCGTTCCAGCAAGTGGTAGGGATCGCTCGCCGGTTAGAGTGCATGTGAGACCGGGAGCGAGAGTACAGAAGAGATCAGGGGAGAGAGTACAGAGAGGCCTCATAGGCCAGAGAGATCTACTGGTCCTTATTATGGAGGCAGGGTACGACACGGTAGAGGTTTTGTAGGTCAGCCAGTTCAGTTTGCATTACCGGTTTCGCATGGGGTTTCAGGTACTCATGGGTCTCAGAATACTCGTGGAGATGTCAGCCACATGGTGAGAAATTGTCCTAGGCTCCGGGCAGGTGTGTCATAACAGGGTATTCAGGTGAGTAGAGGGAGCCCAAGAGGGGGAGGCCCGACCCGTTGATACATTTTGTATAGTAGGCTGGAGGCCGTTGTGCCAGATATTATCATACATGTATGTTTTGATCTGTTACAGAAGGGCACCATTTGTATTTCATTATAGTTCCGTTAGTGGGGACGAGTTCTCTTAACTGTTGTTTCATTTAGGAGTGAGTTTCATACTTTGCACTCTATTTTTCATGTCTGCTCATGCTGGGAGATTCTAAAAGTGGTAGCATGTGTATATCGTTGTTTTCATTCATCATTTAGAGTGGTGAGACTAGAAGTGAGTTCTTGTTATCGTCATGGTAGGCTTAATGTGATTTTCCTAAGTATTTTGTTTACGAGCTATGATTTGATACTCTATCGAGATGTGAGTTAAGTAAGCGTTATGATTTTATTAGCCGAGATAAGTTGGTGGGAGATTTTAATTAGTATGATATATATTCGGTATGTGATTTAGAGTTGAGGGCGAGACCCTCGTGATCTCTTGTGATTCGATATGTTGAAATCGGGCTGAGTACACCGATGGAAGTTATATCAGGATGGGATCCTTCTGATTTGTGCATGTGCTTTAATTCTTTCCTTATTGTATTGTTATGTAGGTTAGTGTTGATAGAGGGTTGTGCCTGCCGGGCTTGTTTGATAGTTTCCTTAAGGAGCTTCATGCTGAGTCGGTTGTCGCGTTAACTACGGCTAAGTCTGAAGCCGATGCATTCATATTCTTGTATCGGGAAGATGCTGCAGCAGCAAATATTCGAGCCAGGGAGATATCTGAAGAGGCCAAGCTCAAACTGGATCGCGCCCTTGCACATGCTCGATTAGAAGCCCAGAGGCAGGCCTTTGAGGAAGTGCACGCCAAGGGTTTCGATCTCTCTGCCGAGATCGAAGAAGCGAAGGCCTTGGAAGAGGAGTTAGCAGCTCCGACCACTTCGGATGAGGGCTCTTCAAGTGGCTCGGGGAGTAGCAAAGATGAAGACTAGGCCACCTTTGCTCTTTTTACTCCTTCTTCATTTGTATGTGGGCTCCGCGTGGGAAGTTTATAAATGCGCTTTTGTAAATATATTTTTGGAATGCAAAGGATTTTATCGTTTAATGCCTTCAAAGTTTTTCCGTTTATTATTCATGCAAAAGTCAAGCTTCGAACTTGAATTTAACTCCTTCGAGCCTGGTCTTGGAGTAACAGAGACCCTTGAGATCGGGTTGTTCTGATTTCAATCGCATACCTTCCCTAGGTCGGGTTGGTAAGGAATCGATTAGACTCTTCGATCCCTCAAACACTATGTGGTAACATCATTCTCATGACATGACCATGAAGTGACCGAAGTGGCCCCGTCGGCACATTTCCCTAAAAGCCATAATTGCTTTGTCAGAGCCAATTGGCTATCAAATTTAATGAATAGTCATCGCTCTTCTTATATATGCTTGCCTTCCTTTCATTGAGGGCTTTGCCGCTTTGTGCAACTAACTTTCTCTATAGAGTTCCTTTTCTGCGCTAGTTCTAGTGCCGCATCAGATTAAAGCTTTCGCCTGAGTTTTCATCTTCCCTTTCTTGTTTTGAAGGAATCATGGCTACCATGCCCAAATCCGCTCACCAGAAAGAGGGAAATCCCATCTCTGCTTCCCTCCCGACCGGTGGTACACCGCCGACGTTAGGCGAGCTAACTTCAAATTATTTCATCTCGATGAAAGACTTCATGATAGAGAAACCTCTCGATGTTTGGGGCCACCGATAACATGCATCGAGGTTCATTCTATCAATAGAAGAGAGACACCTCGAGGCTGTGAGAAGAGACTACAGATGGGGAGAGAAGGTAATGCTGCAGATGCCCTCCCGGGAAGAGGATATTATGGCCCACGTAGAGGGGTTTCTGAACGTGTACACGTACCCTTTTACGTTGGGTCCTCTTGGCCGACTCGTGCTCGAGTTCTGTCAAAGGTATCGAGTTACCTTGGCTCAGATCCATCCGTCTTTCTGGCGGATCGTGTTGATGATAAGATTTTTCACTAAAAGGGCCGAGATCGAGTTCACTCTTAGTAACCTCATAAGGTTGTACCGGCCTCTTCATTACCTAGGTCTCATTACACCACGATGCCGATCCACCAAGATCCTCATTTCCAACGATGACGAGGATAGGGATCGAGGGTGGATGAGTCGGTTTGTTCGAGCAAGGACAACTGACATCATTCCTGTAGAGTTCCTGTCATTCCCCGAGAAATAGAATTTCAAACGTAAGTAATATGCTGTAATTTATCATTTTTCTCTCGGTGGAGCCAGACTCCACAAGAATGCTTCTTTTTCTTCTCCACAGCGGTCCCATGGATGCCAACTGAGGTTCCCAATCTTGCGGATTGGGCTCACAAATTGGCAGCTTCCTCGACCTACGACGAACGCAAGTGGCGAAATTTGTCGAAGGGCAGATGGGAAGCGAAACATCATGGTATGTGTTGTGTAGTCCTTCTCTCGAGGAGTTCTTTCCTTTACGTACACTAATTTCTTTGTTGCAGAATTGTTGTGTTTTCTGAAGTGAGACCGTCCCCTTTCAAGGAGGAGGAAGGGCCTTCCACTTCTAAGAGAAGGAAGGATAATAAAAGAAAAATATCCTCGGAAGACGAGGATTCTCATAGCAAAGCAGAAGCCCAGGGGCGCGAAGAGGGCGTTGTCGTTGACAAAGATCTCATATCTATTAGTCGTTCTGTGGACTTCAATGTGCCTGGAGAGGATGATTCTACATTGATGGCTCGAATCAAGAGCCCTCCCGAGGCTGTTGATCTTGCTGGGATCGAGGCCCCTAGCCTCGAGGGAGAGATTCCACAAGAGAGGGGGGGCGAAGGTCCTTCATTACCTGATTTGGCAGCTGGTTCTCGAATGTCTTCCTCGCCGAATACGAGGGTATCCTCGGGTATATAGTCCCGAGTCCGCCTTTCTATCGTGATGGATACTTTTCTTCACTTGAACATGGGACCTTGCGAGACGTTGACCCCTCCGATGATCATGTGAATGATATGTTGTGGCTCCTCTGGTTCATTTTTTCTGTTGGCATCTCTTTCTCAAAAGTGATTTTTGGCCCGATCACTGAGGAACTCTCGAAGGTGCCCTTCGTTGAACAATCAGGCTACCTCTTCTCGAAGCTGCCTGCAGTCCTTGGTCCTGTGCCCATGAGTGCTATGGTATTTACACATTAAATTGGGGTTCCTTTGGGAAGGATTTGATTGTATGGGCCTGGGCCACCTGGTGTCTCCGATCTTGCCTATGGCCGACACGATGCCTGAAGCGTTGACATTGAAGTTGTACTTGGTCAATCGAGGTGCGTCATCCACTGGCCTCAAATGCCTATCGAACCCTGCTTTGTTCATGAGTCCCCAATAGCTTTGACCTTGGTCCATTCTTCGATCATTTCGAGGTATATTACGCCTTGAAGTTTTTCGTCGGTCTTTGACATACGGTTGATACCTTTCCTTGTTCGGCCTCAGCTCCCTTCCAGCATTTCTTGGTTTTTTTGCTAAAATCCTGCTTGGATATACTGAACCCGAGGGGGCTCCCTAATGGTCATCCTCGACCCTAATTTTGGATTGGTACTATTGTGGACGTTCTCACAAGTTACGGCGGGATACTCGATCAAATTTTGCTTCAGCTGTTTCGAAGCTATTGAGCTTCGGTCGTTCAAGCCCTGAGTGAAGGCCTGTACTGCGTAGTCATCGGAGACTGGTGGTAATTCCATTCGCTCCATCTGAAAGCGAGATACAAACTCCCTTAACATCTCATTCTCTCTTTGTTTAATTTTGAAGACGTCGTACTTTCTTGTAGCAACCTTGATGGCACCAGCATGTGCCTTCACAAAAGAGTCTGCCAACATAGTAAATGAATCTATCGAGTTCGGGGGTAGGTTATGATACCACATCATGGCCCCCTTCAACAGTGTTTCTCCAAATTTTTTTAATAAGATGGACTCAATCTCGTCATCCTTTAAGTCGTTCCCTTTTATACCACAAGTGTAAGTGGTAATATGCTCATTGGGGTCCGTGGTCCCGTTGTACTTCGGGATATCGGGCATCCTGAACTTCTTTGGAATGGGCTTCGGAGCTGCGCTTAATAGAAATGGTTTTTGCACGAACTTATTCGAATCTACTCCCTTCAAAATCGGAAATTCACCCGGGATCTGATCGACCCTCGAGTTATAGGTTTCTAATTTTTGTCGTTAGCTTCTATCTTCTTTTCTCCCTATTCAATTCTTTGGCGAGGTCCTCGAGCATCTTCATAATAGCGGGGTCTGCTGTTGACACATTGTTGCTTGATCTTTCTGGTACCTGCTCGACTCTAGGACATGTTTCCGGTGCTGCTGTGCTTGGACTTTTTTGCTGGCTCTGTAGCTGAGCAATAACCATTTTGCGCTTGTAACATCTCAAAAATGACTTGTAGGCTAACTTCTCTTTCTTCTCAAGCTGGAGCTTTCGTCACTTCGTGTTGGTCACCTTCGCACACACTTCCGTTGGTATCAGAGACTACATCGATATGCACAGCATTGCGAGAGGCCATATTGACGGGGAGTGGTGCTGGTACTACCCAGGATTTTGTGGTGGTACACCGGTGATTGGGGCCGCTGCACTGTTCTCTCCATGGGCCTCAAGGCCATTGTTCTCGTGTGCATTCACTGAGTTAGACATTTCTGACCTGAAATCAAAGATTCTTGGACAAGCAAAAGTGTGAAGAATAACTTGTGTTTTCAGAAAATCAGCACTAAAACAATCACTATTATTTTTAGCCCCACGATGGGCGCCAAACTGTTTACCTTGAAAATGGTATTAACAATTATACTTAATTTTGTGGTTCTAAAAATATGTGGTTTATCTTAATACTAGTTATTAGATAGGAAGTTCTAGGTGTGAGTTAGAAAAGTAAGATATGCAAACCAATGTTGTCACAAAGCTGGGCCTCGAGCTGGCTGGAACAGTGGGGCCTCGAGGTCTAGCTAGGGTAGTTAATAATGAGAAATCGATGAAGAAACAATGATATTGGGGGCCTCGGGGATAGCCTTTTACGGCTAATGATGGGCAATAAATAAAGAACAATAAATGAAGACAATAAGTAAAGAGCAATAAATCTATAGAGTAATTGCTAAGCACGTTTAAGCAAGAAAAGCAGAGAATGTTCTATTGTATTGAATATTCATGTGTTACAAAATGACAGGGGTCCTCTTTATATAGGAGAGGAAATCCCAATATAGTACATGTCTAATTATGACAAGGAAATGTTATTGGTACAGCTGTATAATGGCTCAATACAGACTTGTACTATTCTTGCAGACCTGGTCAGCTTTAACCATGTGTCATTGGGAATTTTCGTCTTTCCATGACGATCATCGATTCGTATTGCTCCGAGATTGGCCACAGTGAACCTCCGATATGCTCCCTCGATGGGTGTACCTCGGGGTCAAACTTCAAATTCCGCTACGAGGTTCTCGAGGCCGGGCATGGAGTGCCATAGTGGTCTCAAAATCGGACTCCCCGATTTTGGCCGTATATAGAATTCTATTCAAAAAATATTAGAGCTCGTTCGGCCAACTACTAAAAATTATTTATATGAAAATTGCTTTTGTTTAAATAAAGTTTTTGAAAAAATACCTTTGGAGAGTAATAAGGCGTGTTCGATCAATTCATTTGGGAAGTGCTTTTTGAAATATTTGATAAGCAAATTGTGTTTGACCAATCTTTTCAAATATACTTTTGAGTGTCAAATTACAGAAAAAGATAAGATAGTTATTTTATAATTAGTTTTATCTAAAAGAGAGAGGAGTTTTTATTTTGTTTAGTTTAAAATATAAAACATAAAGTAATTTTATATATTAAAGTTTTTAATCTTATAATTTATATATAATTATTCAAAGCAATAATATTAAATATCTTGTAATACTTATAATTTACTATCATAATTTAAATATATTAAAATATATCATTTAGTATAAAATTAAAAATCTAATCCATAAATCACTATATAAAAGAAGAGACCTATTTATAGTAGAGAAGCTATTCTAAAGAGCAATTGAAGAAGGAATAAAAATACGGCGAAAATGCTCTTAATCAAACTACCCTCTATTTTGGCCAAACACTTTAAATTTTTGTTAAAACTAATTTTTTGATAAAAAGTACTTTTGACCTTCAAGAAGCTTGACCAAATATGCTCTTAATCAAACTACCCTCTATAGCCCCTCAAAATTTTAATAGCCATGATTTCCTCTATGGACCCGAAATGTCCCTCCGGCCCAAACGTATTACATCTAATAGCCCATAAATAATCCATATTACACTGACCCACACACGCCTTTTAACTCACGTTTTTTTCTATTGCACTCGATTCTCTCGAAACACAGCTTCTTCATTTTTCTCAAATACGGCTTCTCCATTTTTACTCTTGCTCTCAATGTAAGTCAAAATTTAGTAATTTTTGGAATTTTTTTTCATAGTTGAGTCTATAATGAAGGAAAAGAAGTCTTTGAAGAAAAATATAAAGTTAAGGGCATCTCCAAATTCTATGAAATTAGCTGGTAAATTAGTGAAACATAACCCTAGTTTCAATAGAAATGATGATGACAATTTTGAAGATTTACCAGAGTTTGGGTGTGATTTGGGGCATGCAACCCCTAAATCAGTTGAAGTATGCAAAATACCCCTATTGAAGGAATGCAAATTACCCATGTTGATAGAAGGACTCATTCACATAGCGGGACTCCGAACGATAGAGTAACGAGGTCACAAACTGCTCAACGTGTAGTTGTTGAAAAAGGCACAAATTGAAAAAGAAAGATTAAAATGGTGGGAAAGTATGATGTGAAGGATAAGAGTAAAGGTTCTAAAAGGATGGGTAAAAGGGATGAGGATGATGTTCCATCAAAAAAGAAAAAAGTTCACGTTGATCAAAATTGTTCCAGCTCATCTGATTTGAAGGTATTTTCTAATGATATAACTCTGATTTGTGTACGCTTAGTTTATTTTAGTATGTATAAAAGTTATCAAATATAGCAGTTATGTTCCAAATTGTATATAAAATGTAGCATTCTGTTTTATATTATATATAATTTGTATTAAGTGAATAAGTAATGTATAATTTATATATAAAGTGTATCATTTATCCATATAGTGTATACGTAATGTTTGGAAGTGCATATTTGTGGTTATTATGAAGCTTATACACATTTATATTATTGTATTGTCTGCAACTTTAGGATTCCGATGTTCCTTTGGGTGATTATTATAGTACTTGTATTAGTGTTCATACAAACTGCAGTATAGTGAAACATTTAAAAGATACTTTGGATGATCAGCAGATTGAGATGTTTAGAAGAACATGTTTTGCTTATTTTGTGGACTTGCCCGGATTTTTTATACAGAACCAACTTATCCATTCATTATTGCTTAGGGAAGTGGTGTCACCTAAAGATAATGAGTTATGGATTAAAGTGAATAGCACCAAGTTGTGCTTTGGACTTGCAGAGTTTTGTATTATCACAAATTTAAAGTGTAATAGCGATCCCAATAAGGATTATGAATATGTCCAGTCTAGTCGGTTATGGAATTGTACTTTCCGAGCATGTCGAAAGTGTGTAAGAAACTGTTAACTGACTGTTTCTTAAAAAAGATGTGAAAACCTGATGAGCACTCATTAAAGATTGCAGTATTGTATTTCATTCACAGTTTTCTATTCTATTACGAATAATGATTTCATAATAAAGAATGATTTTCTGTTGGTTGAATCTGGTGATTTTGAGATTTTCCCTTGGGGAAAAGTGATTTTCAATGCTACGTTGGAATCAACGAAAGATAAGGTTCGTAGTAGGAGTGAGATGTACCAATATGGTGGTTTGCCTATGGCATTCCAGTGTTGGTTTTATGAATGCTGCCCCTATACTCGCAAAAACTCGCTTATCGGATTGGAGATCTTGTGCCACGCATACTAAACTGGACTGTAAAGAAGAAGGTGACCTTCAATAGGTTGAAGAAAGAATTTTTTTCTTTTAAGTCGGGAGCAGGTAAAAAATATTTTTGTTTAGTTTACAACATTTTGTAGCAATACATATGAATTTACTTCTGATACATAAATTATACATTTCTGATACATATTTTGAACCTTTAATATACATAATATCAATTAATTGTATGATGCGTAGTTTCTACAAGTAATATATTGGTTGTCTTTTGTTATTTTAATACTTCATGATTGCTAAGTTTTTTTTTTGTAGTTGGTGCTTGGTAACATTGTCCCAACAAATATTAAACAAACAAGGCTTGAGTTGCCTGATTTTGTCCGGGTGTATGAAGATAAAAATGAGATGTATATCGAATTTGGAGTCGTGACTGAAGTTAACCCAAGAGATAATGTTGATGATTTCAACACTCGACCTAAAAAAAAACTAAGAAGAACCCCAAAAATAAGTCGGAATCACAACCTATAAACAATGAGAACCCGGATCCACGACTTAGTAACTTGAGTTCAAGCGAGAATGAGCTGAAACTTCTTAGAAGTGAAATCAACAAGGTACAGTTCTATTTTGGCTTTGAGCACTTCTGAAAACTTAATTGATACTCGCTTTCACTTTTTGTTTTATAGGTAAACGACAAGGTTTCGTCATTGGAGCAGTTAATAATTTCCTCATTTGAAAAGATTTTTAAAGCTTTAGGTGAACGCGGTGCTTCAAAGGTATTCTCATGACTATGCTTATTTATTATTTTTACCTGTTATTATAATTTTTATAAACTTTTATATATTTTTCCTGAACAGCGTGATAGAAAAGATGACGACCATCATGATAGTCATGGCCATCATGATTTTAGTGATATTCATAATGATTATGTTGGAGATAAGGAAGTTGCATAGAATAATTTTGGTAGTGAGGAAGTTATGGAAAAAAATATTGGCAGTGAGGAAGTCGTAAAGAAAAAAGTTGGTACTGAGGTAAGTCTAGAGCAAACTATTGATGTTATGGAAGGTGTGGTGAAGGATTCTATAGAGGCTGGTAAAAGTAGTGAAGGAGTTGGTGATGACGAAGCCTGAATTTAGAATGTCGAGCCTGAAATCACTGCAATCACCCAAATGTTTTGTGACAAAAATGATGTAGTTGGGGATAATGTAGTTAATATTTCAGAAGTTAAGAAAAATACAGCTAATATTGAGGGTTTGGTGGAGGATTCTGTATAAGTTGCTGGTAAAAATAGTAGTGAGGAAGTTGGTGAGGACAATGCCCGGACTAGTGATGATGAGGCTCAAATAACTACAATCACACAAAAGTATTTCGATCAAAATATTGTACATGGTGACTGTTTAGGAGTGGAGAAAAATGTTTCTACTATGTAGGAAGATTGTATAGTTGTTGTTGATCATGACACACCTAAAATGATCCCTAGAAAAAGGAAACCAGCAGGGGTCATGGAGTCACCATTCAGGAACATATTTGACTTCGGTGGCATCATTCAAGTTGCTCAAAATAAGCCAACTAAGTCAAAGAAGCTCATCTTGACAAATAAACTAAATAACTCCATCTTCTCTATAAAGTATCCATTTCAGGAAAATGTTGACAATCTTGCTGATTTCACAATATTGTGTAGGTGAAATACTTTCATCAATAGAGGCTTAAGGATTAATGCACCGCAAGTTTTATGTTTCAGTTTTTTCTTTTTCTTTTTTTTCCTTGTTTATTTTTTGTGTTTCGTGTTATGAACCATATCTTTTTATCGTGATTCATCAGGGATGGTGTTTACACAGAGATTAAAAATAAGCTAAATAAATTCTTTGAATTTGTAGTTAATGATATTTGAGAGAAAAAAATGGCTCTTCAAATTTGCATATCCCGGCCTACCTCTGTGTGATTCAATTAGTCAACACTATAATGGTTCTTCATACTTTCAGCATATTGATGTTAATTTGTTAACATAAATGTCATTTCTTTTCTTTTATCCATGTTGTAATTACATATAGATTCTATCGGTAATAAAATGAGAAATGGGACTCGGTAACCCTTGGATAGTAGGCAGAAGAAAGGACTAGAACAATAATGGCAATAGAAAGCATAATATCAACTTGGAAGAGTATCTTTTATGTATATTTGCAGTCTCTTCTGTAAAATGTATAATCGGTTTATACATAAAATATACATTGTAGTTTTATCATAATATAATTATCTGACTATGTGTGTTTATTCTTCATATTTCAGCATATTGATGTTATTTTTTACTATTTGAGAAAGATAGGGAAGTACGGTGTTGATGTTCCAGTAAGATTCGCAACTACCGACTGTTAGTTTAACTTCTTGATTCAAATTTGTATAAGGAGTTTTTGGAGAAAAACAGAGACATGAATTTGATTATTGAAATAAATCCAATTACTGAGCATTAGTTGGGTGTTTTTTAAGATATAATGTTCCTTGGTGTACTGTTGATGAAGTCATTTTCCCTATAAATCTGTCTGACAAGTGGCACTGGATATTTCTATCATTCAAAGATCTGCGCATTTATGTATACGATTCCATGAGTGACGCGCGGTAAAATAGTGCAGTTCGAAGATCAATCGTATTAGTTTTTGGGACAGAAAGAAGAATCATATGGGAATTCCTGCCATTGATCTTTTTGAGATTCATGTCGTTGATGGGTTGCCAACGCAAGATAACACGTAAATTATTATTGAATATTTCTGATTCTTATTCATTTTTGTACATGAATTCCTATTTGGATATTATACTAACCTATTCAACGTTTATGTGCAACCTTGTATGAAGTGAATGTGGTATTTATGTTGTTGCATTTGTTGAGTACATCATTCAGGGTAGCAGTATTCCTAAAGGTATTGATATTGATGGGATATAGAATCGATATAGTATATTGCTATGAGATTATGGAGTGAATAAATAAAGAGCACATGTTGTTAATGATGACGAGTCTACTGGTAGATTGTAGGATCCGACAAAAAAGGATAACAAGAAAAAGGGCAAGTCTCATGCCGTTGGTGATGGCAAGGCTTTGAAGCTTCACATTTTGTGTAGTTTTGACTTTTCTACAGTTTTAGTTTTGTAATTTATACAGTTTAATCTGTTTCGACAAGTTTTGCAAATTTAGTTGGTGTTGCTGAGTTGTTATAGTAGTTTTGTGAATGAATTTTTGGGGGAAGCTAAATTGTATATAAACTGTATAGCGAGAGTATTTTGTATAATTTTTGCATAGTAACAGTCTTTTTTGTATATATTTTGTATAGTGACATCTATCTTGTATAATTTTTGTATAGTAACAGTCTTTTTTGTATATATTTTGTATAGTAACATCTATTTGGTATATTTTTAATATAGTCACAGTCTATTGTATGTAAATTATATATACAATAGTGACAATCTGTTTTTTATAAATATATAAATTCTATTTTGTACATTTTCTGTATAATGACAGTCTTTTTTGTATATATTTTGTATAGTGATATCTATTTTGTATATTTCTTACATAGTCACAGTTTTTTTTTTGTATATTTTTTATATAGTGACAATCTATTATATATAAATTGTATAGTGACAATTTTGTATAGTTTTTGTATATTGACATCTATATGGTGACATCCATAATAGTATTTGGAATAAAACTTATACCAATACTTTCATTAAGACAAAAAATAGTATCTTTATTTATACACCAGAGAGAAGCTGATTGCAAATCTCATTAATTTTCCTATATTCTAATTGTAACATTCACAAGGAAAACAATTACAAAATACTAAATCATTGTAGCAACATACACTAGTTGTCTCGAGCATTCCTGCATGTACTTCTGTTGTGTCCTTATTTTCGTACAGTCCACAAATAACTATTTCAGTATACAGATATTCATAAAGTCCCTTGCTTCACGATTTCGTCGGTCTTCTTGATTTTCTCTTTACTATCGGTGGTAGGATCACATTATCTAACACCTGTGTTGGAAGGTCCCATGTAGTTTCATTTGGAAGTGGATTAACTGGCACTTCATATGTATTCTTGAAGTATTCCCTGAAGTAATAGACAGAACAATATTTTGGTGTTTCTATGTGTGTGTAGTCTAATACTGCCATATCATGTGGACACGGAATCTCATTCACTTGAATTTGTTTGCACGAGCATTCACTTTTTTGCATGCAGTCTATGTTCGGCGTTTGTTCAACATCCATTACTACATATACATAATCGGTTGAAGGTCTCACCTAAATTTAAATAGATATCATTAGTAAAGCGGGGATATGACAAGTATTAATGCATTTTTGTCAAAGTATGTTATTTAGGCGTATGAAGTAGACATGATAAAAGAATATTTACCGTCATCTTCTGCCACAAACTGTTATTTTTTTTCAGTACTTCGTTATATTTTTTCCTAGGCCAGTAAATATACTCATTGCCGTCATTCTATTTGTATTATTCCATTACATAACTAAATTCATCATGTAATCTAACAAACTCATGGTTGGTAGCTCTCTTGCCTCTTTGTTTCTTGCATTGAGTGACTGGGCAATATTTGAAGTCATCACCATGAATCTATTAATAGTGAAATGCACTATGGACCATTTTTCATAACTAACTTGGAACATGTAACCCCTTACCCTCTTATCAATGCCTTCCATATCTTGCATGAGGCAATTAAAATCTTTAATTTTGTATACTCTGGCCATTGCAAAAAATACTTCCCTCAGCCGGTCATGATTTTTCTTGAACTGCTTCTTTATGTTATTCTAAAGATGGAAGATGCATACACAATGAGATATCTCTAGATACACAATAGAAGCACCCCTCAATATGCTTGCATGACGATCTGATATGATACATATCCTTTCCCTTTCCTCCAAAGCATGTCTAAACATTCCATAAAACCATTCCCAAGAAGCATCATTTTCAGAATCGACAATAGCATATACTAGTGGAAATTTTTTACATGGTTAAGCAAATAAGAAAGCATCCACATGTTATTTTTGTTATACACGGATAACAAATCTATAACATATATAATTATTATACGAGACTGCGACATATTCATCTGCCGCATCTTGTGTGCTAGATGTTATCATTGTCCCATTGTGGGTTGATTTAAGGAATATCTCGTCAATCACTATAATATGATAATCCCATATTGTTGTTTCATGTTGCTCATGATGTCTGCCAGAGTGTACATTGTTTTTGACTGGCATATTTGTTGAAAATCATTTTTGCAATGGATGACGAAGTAGCATGACGTTGTGAAACAATCTACTCGTCTTTGAGCAAGTGTGAACATCATTGAATAGTCTAACCTTGAAGATATTTGATTTGTGTAGACTTGAAGATCTAAGACTCCATTTGCAACTTTCATCCGTGCATGTAAGACAATACCTATTTAAAATATAGTGTTATGATAATATACTTCTTCAGATTTTTACACTTGTGTCACAAATAAACAAGCAGTATACATATGTAATCTCGTTATACAATAATTATATATTTTTATACAAGCAGTATACACAAAATTATAGAGAAGTACAATCTCATGCGTAGAAATCATACCTTGTTGTAGATGATCTATTCACTATAAATTGATATTTTTCTCGTATTGCGTAGTGCTTTATTACACTAATGAGTGTATCTTTGTCCCAATACAACTGACCTTCTGCAATTTCTTCATATTGTGGATTGTCTATTATACAATTTTCCTTCATTATCTCAATTTTGTCTTCTTTTCCATGGTTATCTATCATCTCAACAATATTAGTTTTGTGTACTTTTTCTACGTTCTGACATTGTAAACCAGCTGAAGTTCTTGCGAGTAAGTTACCACCCAAGTATGAACTTGAATATGAGCATTCAACACTTGAACACACAATTTTCAATGTTATGCATAATGGATATTCAGTGATATCTATGTTTTTCTTTTTCATCTCCATATACAAGCGCACAATCATATCATTGTATATTGGAATTGCTATATAGCCATCCTTCACTGTATATTTTATCTCCATCGCACTTGTAATTGAATCTCTATCCAATTGCTTGTATATCTCATCAGCAAAATACTCATAGCTACAGTCCGAATTGATCAGCACGCCATTGACAAAGAAATTAACAAATTTACTCTCACTTACCACTCACCATTATGCTGAAATAAAATCTGAATCAAAATTGGAACAGTAGTTCCAACATTCACAATCTCCATAAACATTAGTTGAGTTTGTTGATTTTGTATCAATTTCACAATTGAAGAACGAAATCTCAACTCTATTAAGTTAATTGTAGGCCACAATTGTGCAAAAATTTTGAATAGCGTGAATTATTTGGAGCTCTGCTTTGGGTTTACTCTTCAGAAACCCTAGAATTTTTTGACAATGTGAATAATTGGGCGACTTTTATATTGCTTGGGGTTGAAGATTCCATACTAAAGGCGTGAGTTTAGGATAGAAAATCGATTAGGAGTGATTCCTTTTGGTTTGCGTTGAGCGTATGGTTTCAGATTTTTCAATTACTAGCCTTTATTATTATTTTTAGGCTATGACTTGTATGAGATTATTTTGTGGCTATCATGTGATATAAGTTTGATCCTAGTGGCTACAAATGATCTTTGCTCTAAAAAAGAAAGGATTTATTAAATTGTAAATTTAATTTGATAAAACCTACTACTACGTAAAGCACAAACAATAGACATCGATCGAGTACGTCTTTTTAGCTCAACGAGAACCTTATCATTTGCTTGGTCTAGAGTCTCCAGACTGAGAAATAAAAATTGGTCACCATACATATAGCTGGAACGATACAGTATCTTTTCAGAACAATATTCTATTCTCTTTTATGCTATATATATATATATATATATATATATATATATATATATATATATATATATATATATATATATGCTTTCTAAATGCTTTCTTGATGGGCAATCCATTTTTTCCTATAAATACAGCGCCATCACATATCTTTCTTAAGATAATGAAATGTTACAAATTATATCTAGTATAAACATTTTAAAATACAACAATTTTTTTTATTATTATGAAAAAAAAAGTAAAAAACAAGAAAGAAACAAGAGCAAACCAAACTCCAAATAGTTATAGTACTATAATTAAATTTCCCAGCTTTTATTGTAATTTAATATGCTAACGTAATACCCTCCTCATAAGTCCGCATCTCGAAGCTGAAAATCGACGGTTCTAAGCGGCAAACACTGTCTTACCAAGCTGCAAATCTACGGCTGAGATCACTAGGCAATAGCACACCGTTCAAAAAGTGACCAAAGAATTAGGGCATTGCAGCACTTATATACTAACCCCAGCACCCTCAACTACTAGAGCTTCCTTTGCATTTTCTTCTTGTTACTCCGATTTTAGCTTTTAATCATGGGCAAGGGACCTGGTCTTTACACTGAAATCGGCAAGAAGACTCGAGGTTCGTCTCTCTTTCTTTCTATTTTATTTTGATTTCTCACGTTTAAACATATGTATGTTTTTTTTTAATCAAGTTATGAAAATGCAAAACGAGAAATGATTTTGTTTGTGTCATTTATTTAGAACTGTTATTCGTTAGATAGATAAAATGCGGCGTTGATTGGATTTTCCTCTTCCTTCTGTTTGTAATATTATTTTTTGTGTATTGCATTGAATAATCAGATCTATTGTACAAGGACTACCAGAGTGACCACAAGTTCACTATTACCACCTACTCTCCCACCGGAGTTGTGAGTTTATCCTCCTTTCTCTTGCGGATCTGTTTATTTGCTTACTTAGCTCTTTTAATTTAAATCTCCTTGTGTATTGTGTGATTCATCACAATTGATTGTGGCTTTTCAATATAAAGGAATTTGTTCTCCTTTATCAACTTAATGAAGGACAATTTTTGCATTTGGGTCTGTTCCACTAATAATATTATTATCTCACAAATTGAACTCAACTAATATTATTCCTAAGTCATTATGAACAATGGGACCGAGAAAGTACGAGCATTTTATGTGTACACTTAGACATTAGTACATCTTTTTGATGGTTTAATGCATCTAAAAGTCTTTGGATTTGGTTCCAGTAGTATATTAGTTGTTTGGAACATTACGTTTGATATATTTACCCATTCTATATGCTTGTGAAACTTTTGGATTGGCGAATATTTTTTCCGGATTGTTAATTTGACCTCATTTTTATGGATTGATAGGAAGTTAGTAATGGCAATTATTTTGCTTCAGGCTGATTGCTCTCTCTTCTTTTTGTTGCCACAAAAATCTGTTTGATTATTTGCTGTACTGCCTTTGGATTACAAATGCAAATTTCTGCTGCATTGTTTCTCATTGACTCGCTCTTATTTTTTATTTACTTCGTTCTCCTGCTGTTAGGATTGTTCGGTAAGATAACCTTTTGTGTCCTTCCACAGGCTATTACTTCATCAGGAACGAAGAAAGGTGATCTGTTTTTGGCTGATGTTAACACTCAGTTGAAGAACAAGAATATTACAACAGACATTAAAGTAGACACGAATTCCAACGTGAGTCCTGCTGTTTGCTCCTTTGACAATTTTTAATCTCCTCTCTAACCAGTAACTAGAGAGCAAATGCAAAAAAAAACTTTTGATTAATTGTAGATTTGTTTCCGTTTACAGTTTCATTCTTCATTCTTCGCTGTTTGGGATGTAGTATTTAAGCATAATATTTTTGCCTTTTTCTGTTTAAGATATGTATATTGACAATGCAGTTGATCTGACTTGATGATGTATTTATGCTAGCTCTTCACAACCATTACGGTTGATGAAGCTGCTCCCGGGTTGAAGACAATTTTAAGCTTTAGAGTTCCTGATCAAAGGTCTGGAAAGGTAACTAGCAATATCATATGGAATCATATATATTTATTAAATGAAGCGAAGTGTCGTGTGTTCTGAATTTTGTATTGATCTTGACAGTTGGAAGTTCAATATTTGCACGAGTATGCTGGGATAAGCACCAGTGTTGGGTTAACAGCAAACCCCATTGTTAACTTTTCTGGTGTTGTCGGTACCAACATTCTTGCTCTTGGAACTGATGTATCCTTTGACACCAAAACGGGAGATTTCACCAAATGCAATGCTGGTTTGAGCTTCACAAATGCTGACCTTGTTGCTTCTTTGAATCTGTGAGTGATTTGCATTACTGTAGCATGTGTCCGCTTGAAATTCAGCATTTTCTAAATTCCAACTTAGGTGTACAAGTTGAATGTTAATTCATTAGCCTGAGCTATTAGAAAATCGTTGCAAAAATGATCATAAGTTGCATTGTTCGGAGTACTTTTATGGGGATGCTTATTTCAGTTCATAGAAGCTTGTTCTTTAATGTGTATGTATTATGACAACCCAGGAATGACAAGGGAGATAATCTGAGTGCATCTTACTACCACTCAGTCAGCCCTTTCACAAGTACTGCTGTTGGGGCTGAGGTGAACCATTGCTTCTCCACCAATGAGAACACCATCACCGTTGGCACTCAACATCGATTGGATCCTTTGACCAGTGTGAAGGCAAGGGTTAACAACTTTGGCAAGGCTAGTGCTCTGCTTCAACATGAGTGGCGTCCAAAGTCTCTTTTCACCATTTCAGGAGAAGTGGACACTAAATCTGTTGACAAGGGTGCTAAGTTTGGACTCGCTTTGGCTCTCAAGCCATAGACTTGTTATCTTAAATCCATAGACGCGAGGCATTACCGCAATTTGAAGACTTGTTCTGTGGTGTTTTTTGCTCTGTAAAAATAAATTTAGGTGGTTGCTTGAACCTATGCCTTCGTTCTAAGTTCATACATTCTTATGAACCCTTTTCAAAAATGATGATGGGTACTCTATATTCTAAGACGCTAGATGTTTCTCCTGAGATTTTGTCATAATCAACTGCCAATTTTGAATATTTTTTTACCAGTACACGTTTGTTTTACAGCTCAGAAATTGTTGAGACTATCATTTAATGGCTGCAGTCCAAATAAAACTCATATCAAGCCATAATTGCTCTAATGGATCTGTTTTGCTGAGCAATTGATGTTTAAAATGTTACTTAGGAGTTGATGCCTCTGGTCGATGCTCTTTCTATTTCATTCTTGTTGCCATTCTGACTGTGTTTGTTTTACTGTTGTATGTACTACTTCTAAGGTTTTGAGAAATAATTTGCTTTCGAACAGGGATGCCAGAGATTTTGATGAGAAGCATACTAGTAAGGAGTTTTCCCCTTGTAGTTGCATCCTTTATTTTTAAGGTTATTCTAGTCTTATTTTTAGCCTTCCTCAAGGCAACGATTTTACTTGCAGTGGTATACTTATTTGACAATGGTATTCACGTAAAGCCAAATAATTTAATTTTATCACTTAATA
Source organism: Nicotiana knightiana (assembly GCA_005239525.1). Classification (NCBI taxonomy): domain Eukaryota; kingdom Viridiplantae; phylum Streptophyta; class Magnoliopsida; order Solanales; family Solanaceae; genus Nicotiana; species Nicotiana knightiana. The sequence continues at coordinate 56,221 of ML386109.1, forward strand.
ATTAGAGTGAATGCATATCACTTGGTCGAAACAATATTCTGTATAAAAGGCATTCAAGTAGTTTTCTTAGTTCAGCTTTCATGGCAAGTCTCCGACATTAAGATCATAGATTCTTGGTTAATTAATAGGTTTCAGCAGTGTTTACGCCTCAGTGCTAAGGTAGAATGCCTAGACACTAGAGGCCGTGCCTCGGTGACCATCGCCTCATCTTTTCTCTTATTTGTCAATAATTAATTATTGGTATGTGCTTTTGCGGGCAGTCTCTTCCTGTTCAGAGTATGTCATTCTTATTCATTGCGCATAAGAATGTCAACAGAATATTGCTCAGTATCAAAAGGGGGTCGAATTCTGTATTCATATATTGGTGTAGGAGATGATGAGGTTGAGAACGTGGCTGTAGACTGTAGTGTGCTTGGAAAAAAACACCTCCTTATCATAAGTGGTATTTTCAGACCATGGCTAAAAAGACTTTTGGGGTTTTGATGGAAGAAGGGTATGTTTATTTTGCTATTGCGGACGAGGTTCTTGGTAAAGATGAAGTTGTTCGGTTTCTAGAGGACGAATTCAGAAAGGTGGCTAGAAAGGGTTCTGGCTGGAGTATGTCGAATCTGAACTCACTTTGCTTACAAGAACAACTAGCTAGTTCCTGTTATTCGACATTTGATTACATGAATCTGAATGGCGAGCAGATACTCCTCCACAGTCCACAGCACGGTGGCAACAATGCGAATGGACAATTTGAGGGGAGTGGATCTTCAACTAGAGCCCCTTTGTTGGCCAAGACAAGAAGAAAATGAAGGATCATGCAATTGCAATGCAAGGTGCAAGAGTTCTTCCTCCACCTATGGTACAAAAGGAGTTTGACTTGGTGAGGACTAGATCAGGAGGCGGTGCCGCCCAGTAAGGATTGTTCTTGCCATTGATGCTGCTGCGGTATGTCTTGTGGTGTTTGTGATTTGGTTTGTTATATGTCAATCATTGTTCAAAGTTTTGAAACTACTCCAGCCACATTACTGAAGATGGATAATGAATGAATTTCATATAAATTTCCTTGCACTTTATATAGCAACTAATTGTACAGTGATCTCTTGTTTATGGATATAGGACAACATATTCGGAGGTTCTTGTTTGGCTAATATATATAGTCCGTGCTTGCAGCTCCAGCTTTCTTGCCAGAACCGAAAGTAGTGTGCTTCCTGTGATTATTTTGAAGCTTTTGTTTTTTCAGTTAGTGTTTTTGTATATTTAGAACTCCCTGCTTACGTGCACAAAACATATGTTTACCATGTCCCTTGCCTTTCTGTCAAAACATACTCTGACCTATTTGTAATTACAGTACCCAATAAGTTTGACCTTTTTTTTTTAGTACTTATCAAGCTGCATTTCTTTGGTTGTTAGTTAGATATTCAATGGAGCAAAACAAAAATGTTTCGTTCATAAAAACCTTGAATGGGTTACTGATGGCGGAGGAATAAGAAGCAGATTGCATCAGTATAAATTGCTGTAGGAAATCTGTAAGCACACGGGATTCATTTGGTTGAGCCTAGTGAAACTTTTTCCTGGTAGAAAGAATGTAGTTTTACCTATTGGTATCAAGGAAAATGAAGATTGATTGTTAGTAGTTAGGTGAACAATTTTGAACTTACTTGAGCAACTCTTGTGTAAGAAAACATTCACTTTTTTTAAGATCCAAGCTTGAACTTGTGGTGCACCCACATAGCGTTAATCTTGCTCCTATGAATAAAAGTAGTATGTATTCATGATTAGACTGATGTCATTGCCCATTTGTCACTGCAATACCTCGTAGATTCATTGCAACTATTTTGGGCTAATAATAGGAGTCCGGAAACCAATTGTGGTTAAATTGGACAAAGAGAACGAAAATAAGTTTAAAAAAAGAGAGTATCGAAATATGTATAACGTCACACTATGTGACGCTATACATTAACGGTAACTGTATCGTTAGTGTATAGTGCCACATTGTGTGGCGTCGTTATACACTTTTTGTATCTGACAGACAGGGTATAACGCCATAGTGCCCGGCGTTATACCTTATTTTTCGAGAACCGTGTCGTGTTCAAGAGAGTCCCCATCCTCCTTCTTCCCCCATTTTTTTAATCTTCCTTCTTCTTCATTTGGTCCCCCCCCCATATTCTGCCCCTTTCTAAAAAATTTTTTTTTTTGGGTCCCCCCGTCACAATAAAAGTTGAAGAGCTTTGGTCCCACTTTCGAGTAGAGCATCGTATTGTTATCGATACACATTTTCGGAGTCAAATTTCAATTTATTCGAGATATTTCGTTTTATTTTATGTTGAAACTTTAATAATAATGCATATTTTTTGATTTGTATGTGTTCTATTTCGGTTTGTGTTATTTTTTTGCGAAACTAGTTTGTTAAATTTATCCGGACTTAATAATTGTTTTTATATATATGTCTTTCATGTCGTTTTGTCTTTTATTAGTAATTAAATTTATTTGTTGTTCATGTTTAGTTTAGATTATTTTTTAGCGTAGTAAAATCTAGACCTTTTTAGCGTAGTAAAATGTAGACCCTTGTAGCATAGTAAAATGTAGAGCCTTGTAGCTTAGTAATGTGTAGTATTGTAGCGTAGAAATGCTTTAGTTTAAGTATCTTATACTGGTAGTTGAAAATGCAAACTTTGTACAATTAAGTTAATAATTGTACAACACACAAAATTATAAAAATATTAAATTTGACACATAAGTAATTATTAATGTTAGTTTGGTGCCACTGGCCTCGAAATATCGAGTCCGGAACCCATAAGTGTATATATATATATAATTTGTACAATTAAATAATTAGAAATTATGAATTTAAAGTATAAACAAACACGTAAAATTATAAAGATATTGAATTTGAGACACATAATTCTTAATGTTAATTTGGTGCCGCTGGGCCTCAAAATATCAAGCTCGGAACGCAAATATATATATATATATATATATATATAATTTGTATAATAAATTATTTATAAAACATGAATTAAAATTATAAAACAAGCACACAAAATTATAAAAATATTGAATTTGACACACATAATTACTAATATTAATTTGGTGCCATTGGGCCTCAAAATATCGAGCCTGGAACACAAATATATATAAATAAATAAATATATATATAAATTTGTACAATAAATTATTTATAAAACATGAATTAAAATTATAAAACAAGCACACAAAATTATAAAAATATTGAATTTGACACACATAATTACTAATATTAATTTGGTGCCATTGGGCCTCAAAATATCGAGCCTGGAACACAAATATATATAAATAAATAAATATATATATAAATTTGTACAATAAATTATTTATAAAACATGAATTAAAATTATAAAACAAGCACACAAAATTATAAAAATATTGAATTTGACACACATAATTACTAATATTAATTTGGTGCCATTGGGCCTCAAAATATCGAGCCTGGAACACAAATATATATATATATATATCTAATTTGTATAATAAATTATTTATAAAACATGAATTAAAATTATAAAACAATCACACAAAATTATAAAAATATTGAATTTGACACACATAATTACTAATATTAATTTGGTGCCATTGGGCCTCAAAATATCGAGCCTGGAACACAAATATATATAAATAAATAAATATATATATAAATTTGTACAATAAATTATTTATAAAACATGAATTAAAATTATAAAACAAACACATAAAATTATAAAAATATTGAATTTGACACATAATTACTAATGTTAATTTGGTGCCACCGGGCCTCAAAATATCGAGCCCGGAACCCAAATATATATTTATATATTATTGATAGTTTGGTGCTACTGGGACTCAAATAACGAGCCTGGAACCCATAGGTTTAAATTTTGTATAACTCTAAAAATTGTGTAGCTCAAAAAATTAATATTTAATATACATAATAAAATACAAATAATGTTGTTTTAATTTACAGTGGACGACATGGACCCGATGATACATCGCAGCCTTCGGACGTTGGATCTATTAGCCCTACAGCCCGAGCATATATCCGAGTATATATGGGACGGATAGTTGCTTACGCAGACTTTCCGGGCCAGGAGAGTGGAGTATATGTGGGAGTTTTTGAATGATAGAGCTCTACATCCCCGCGTGGTCCATTACCTGGAGGATCTAGGATTTTACCGGATTATTAGGATTGGCCGGATACAGCTCGACTGGGCTTTGATCACGGCGTTGATTGAGCGGTGGCGACCGGAGACGCACACTTTCCACCTGCCCATCGGCAAGGCCACCATCACCCTGCAGGACGCCTAGATTCTATATGGCCTGTCAGTTGATGGCTTGCCAGTTTTGATATTGTATAACATGATATATTATCAGCGGCAGGCCTATTGGGATTATCTGGAGAGGCTCACTGGTTTCGGGCCTGTGGACCAGGCGGTCGGGTCTGGGTCCAGCCGTCTGCAGTTGACCTCCATTATAGCGCACCTGGAGGAGATCCACCATACTATCACTGACGAGTCAGAGGAGGTGGATGTGGTACGATATACGAGGCTGTTATTGCTCNTCATATTGATGCGTTCGAGACTACAACCATGTACAGTTGGGGTGGTGCTGTCCTTTCATTTCTGTACATGCATATGTGCCGGGCTTCCATCGGCACACAGAGAGACGTTTGTGGCTTTTTGCCGCTTCTACAGGTGACAACATATTCAAATAATATGTCCATTAGTTGCAATTCTACCTAGTTATAGTTATACTTATACTTTAAGTCAACTTTCTATGTTAGGTTTGGTCCTGGGAGCGATTTCTGCAGTTTCAGCCACCTCTACCACAACTACCGGCTGATGTAGAAATTCCGGAGCTTCCTCTAGCCTGGAGGTGGGTTATACGTCGTGCTCTTGCACGAGATTATGATGCCCATCATAATCTCCTCATTTGCAGGGATGTTTTGGATCTGTTGGACGACGCACATGTGAATATCTAAATAAACTTACCTGGTATAGATTAACGTAGTTATGCGCCTACTAACGGTTTGTGTTCTTATTTGATAGTTCATCTGGATGCCGTACATCGATGATGTGTTAGATACCCTGCCAGCGTATTGCAGGTTTGGCCGACAGATTTGGATGTCTTCTGTCCTACTCGTATGCCTCGATATTGTTGAGCATCATGCCTCCGAGCGGGTATGTCGTCAGTTTGGCCTGCCGCAGCCTATACCGAGTCCGCCTACATGGCATTCCAGATACTTTGAGAGGGATGATCGGTCCAGGGTGGACGACACATTTATGGCATGGCTTGACGAGCAGTTGGGTATTTGGGACAGGCGAGGTGACTTGATCCCACCTCCCCGATTTTTTTCTATTCAGAATTATATGGCATGGTACCGCACTGTTACCCGACTTATTGTCGGGAACCCAGTTCATCTGCTACACGGTCGCTACGTCCCATACGCCGGGAGACACGGGGCCCTGATATGTTTTCTGTTATTATTAATTATATACCTGTAATTTTGTGCCAAATATGTAGTTTATATTTTTTACTTTGTGCAGGCGATTGGATTGCATAACGTCTATCACATGGGGCAGCAGATGCAGAGTCATGTCCACGATCCTGTGGTCATGCAACAATATAGTCAGCGATTCATGGATATGGCTACTCAGACACTGCAGCGAGCCCGATCGGATCAGCGTTTGGCACA
>ML386109.1:72278-95650 GCA_005239525.1 Nicotiana knightiana
CGGTGTTCATGGCTGAAACGAACACAACCGTGAGAACCATAAATGGTTAAGGATTGATTGTGTAACTTATGTTGTCTAGGTATACAACAAAGCTCGACGGTTCAAAGATATCAAATCTATCGATTGACCGAGTATATTCGATATAAGTTCACTACGGAAAGGTCAAAAGGAAACCTACTTATCAAGATGCAATTAATTCTTGCATGTAAAGCACACACACACGTCCATGCATTCCTTCATTTTATAGCCGTTCCCCATTCATGTGGGGGATTGTTGGTCTTTAAGCTAAGTTTAACTTAATTTTAAGCTTGGTGTAGCTTAAAGAGAGTGAACGAAAAATGGTGGGAAGGAAATGGAGGGAAGCGAAATTTTGAATTAGTGCACTTTGTCCCTCATTGGAAGAAGGAAAGAAAATCTATGTGTATATATAGAGAAGCTCTTCTTCTAGCTCTTAAAGAGTTGAGAAGAAGGCAAGCCTCGCGCCGTCTTCGTCGTCGCTCGCTCGGCTCGGCTTCGGCTTCGGATTCGAAATGGATTCGGTTTCGGATTTGGATTTGGTCAACGATTGATTGATTAATCTTTTTGGACAAAATTCTTTTCAAATTATTTTAATTAATTAATTTAATTAATTTCGAATTCGAAATGACCCGCGACCCATGACCCAGTCCGGTCCGACCCATTTTTTTTCCCAGATTATTTTAAATCTATTTTTAAATTTTCCGCAATACTCATACCTGTTCAAAACAGCCATGGCTGTTCTGAAAAGATTCACAACTGTTCCAACAGCATGGCTGTTCTGAAAAGTTGCAAAACCTTTTCAAAAACAATACTAAATTGGCTATAAATATACCTTGAATCCAAGAATTTTTAACTCTTAAATTTTCTGATCTTCTTCTTTTTCTTCTGCACAAAATATTCTAGTGTGTTTTACAACCTTCGGGTGGTTCGTTGATCACCGGCGTTTTTGGTACCAACACTCCGGTGAGTTAAATCGTTCTATCCTGGGAGGATATATTCCATCACCTCAGGTACTTGAGGGGAATAATTTCCTTAAGGACACACTGTGTATTCAGTGGGCTCGATTTGTTCTTATATTATTTTTCATAGAAAAAATAACTAAGGACGCCTGGACTAGCGCGTCCGCGCTAATCCCGCGCTAGAGCTCGCGCTAATGAGGTTTCTCACTGTCCCTGGTATATTCCACTAGCATGACCATGCTAATCCCGTGCTAGAGCTCGCGCTAGTGAAGTTTCTTACAACAGCCTATGGCTTATAACGGATATCATGCAGACCCACAGTAAAAAGCAATCCAGAGCTCAAATACATAGATATCTAAAGTTGCTTAAAGAAGCATGCCAACCAACATATTTTCATTCCTTGTTCTTTTTGGGGGCATATTTTGTGGCTAATGAAATGGGCAGCTCCTATATTAAAGGTGTCTAACGGGTGGGCCGGGCCGGGCTGGGTTGGGATTTTATTGAACCGGACGGGTAGGGTTACCGGGCCGGTTACAATATTTTTTTAATTTTTTTAATTTTTTTTGTATTTGTTATAACTATCGTAAAAATATAAACAAAAAAATAAACTTACAAAAATAGTGTTTGAATAAAGGATGCAAAGACTTTAAAATTCTTATATTTGAATATATCATTAAATAATTAGGTACCGTCTAATAATATTAAAATGACAAACTAAAACTTGCAAATTAAACTATTAAAGTTTACATTTAAATATTTAATACTTCAAATTAAAGTTCAAACACTTATACGTCTAATATTAAAATAACAAACTAAAACATTAAACATAAATGCATAATACGTCTAATAATATTGATAACACAAATTATCTGAAATCAATTAACCAAACGAATTGCTGGTGGTCTGGTGGATGCTCAAGACAACTATTTATATGCCTCCTTAAAAAGCGTGTGCACGTGCACTTTGGACGAAGATTTAAGATTATACCACAATTCTTGCACTTTACTTTGTAAAATTCTTCATTTTCTTCTACCACATCAAAGTGTTCCCACACATATGAGCGCACTCTAGAATCACGGGGCATGATTTAACTTGAATGAGAGAAATTGAGATTGAGAAATGAGAGACGAGTGAAGAAATGAAGAAGAAGGGGGGGGGGTGTATTTATAATTTTAGAAAATGTTAAATTTGTAAATTGAAAAAGTGTTAATTTTTTTTTAAAAAAAGGGCCATTTGTGCAAATCTGCCGTTGGGCAACGGCTCCCTGCCAAGGTGACCGTTGCCAACGGATAAGTGGGGCCCAAATATTTACAAAACAACCCAAAAAAAAAAAATTATAGACGTTGTACGGGGCCGGTCCGGGCCGGTTAAACCGGTAAAGTATACTGTTCACTTTGACTGGGTTTGACCGGTCCGGTTAACCGGTAAAAAAAATAAACGGACCAACCCCCTCTACCCCTCCTACCCAGCCCCCTACATACCGGTCCGGTCCGGTTCCGATTTCTACCGGTCTGGGCCGGTCCGGTTCTGGATAGGCACGGCCCGTTAGACACCTTTATCCTATATAAAGGATTGCAAATTTAACACTTAAAGTTCTAGTTAATACTAAACACTTTTAATACTTACTAGTTTCTCTGCACGTATGTTGCACGTGTATATCATATTAATTTTAGTTAATGTGCAACTCAAGGAACATTTAATTTTGTTATATATAAATTTAAATACGAATTTGAATATGTCAAAATCTAACATTAAGAACTTCCACGAATAAACCAGAAAAGAATTCTTACAACCAACTTTATCTCCGTTCTTATAGCCATCATATTAACCAATCCAATTGACGTTATTGGAAGTGTCATTTTTTGATCAATTATATGTTCTTTATATTCTTCGGTCATAACAATATCAAATTAAGCCATGGCATTAATTAAATATCAAGGTTGTTTGCTCTTTTCTGGAATATTCATACTTTGCTTTCTAATTTTAATGTAGATATCATGCACAAAATTTTTAGCTTCATCATATACAGACCTATAAATAATTATTTTTATAAATTAAAAAGTATTAGAGTTTAAGCTCATTAGTGAATATGAAATGTTGAATTGCATAATGAGTCATATTCATTATATCTACGGGAAAAAAGTAGAAAATCATGTAAGATAATATTAAAGAAAAGGTTCATATATCTCCTGAACTATCCGAATTATTTGATCTTGTTTTGCACAAAAAAAAAAAGGTTAGAGGTTGATATCTACTTTCAATGGTCATGGTTCTTATTTTAAATAACCTTATCGCAGCCAGGAGCTCACATTTCTCTCCCTATTTAACTAAATGGGATCCAGATAAAGGCACCAAATACTCGATAAAAAATATTTATTAGATATGAAAATAATAAAATCCATAATTTGGATAAAGAGAAAAGTATAGAAGAAATTGATACATTTAGTAAAAAGATGAATTTTAGTGTTGCTTTATCCCTCTACTTTTCTGAAATGATTCAACTATCATAGAGTTTAACCACTACGTTCAGGACGGATTGATGTGGATAGTAAAAATATATTATCCTAATTTGTAAAAAGTACATTTCTCAGGGCTGCAATAAACTAAAATGGTGAGTGGGGACTCAACAGTTTGAAAATAGGTGTGAGAGAGGCGGACCCAAGATTTAAATATAGCGGGGGCACCATCTTTAGTATACCAAGTACTCAGGGGCGAACGCAGAATTTTTCGCAAGTGGTATCGACATTTTAATAAGTGTATAAATGAACAAATCTAACATTGATGCTATATTTAAGAAAAGATTCAAATTATATAAAAAAAATACAATACAACTACAATACTATAACTTTCTTTAATGAGTTTTTACTTTTTGAAATGTATTCATCATAAAGCAGGAATTTGTAGGGAGCAGTCATGAACTCGCCTCCTACTTCGCCACCACCAGAACCACCAGATTTAAGCCTTATGCATATTGATGAAACCTCCCTCCACCCAGTTCCTCCATCACAATCCACCAGACTAAATCACCTTAACCCCTCCTCATTCGCCCAAGCCCTATTAACTAACAATCTTCTACCTTCATCTCTCACTACATTCCCCAACACACCCGCCACTATTGACCTCTCAGATGAAGTTGACACCACTAAAGATGAAGATTCCTTTGTTCCCCTCACCACTACTGATAAAATGAGACTATACTTACCTTGGAAACATTCCGTTATCATCAAAGTATTTGGAAGAAAAGTTAGACACTAAATACTCAAAGCAAAGCTATCTCAATTATGGAAACCTACTGAACCAATACACCTCATTGATCTAGGATCTGAATTCTATCTTATAAAGTTTCAAAAGGAGGAAAATATGGCTATCGCTTTGCATGGTGGCCCTTGGTTCATCTATAACCACTTCCTCTCAGTAAGAAAGTGGGAACCGAAATTCATTGCTTCCTCTACCCAACTCACGTATTCTGCCATTTGGATCAGACTTCCAGAGCTACCTACAGAATTCTACGACATAGAAATCTTACAAAGAGTGGGTACAAAAATTGGAAAATTATTGAAGGTCGACACCTGCACGTCCACTACCACTAGAGGCCGCTATTCTAGGATTTGTATCGAAGTCCCATTGGAAAAATCATTTAAAACACATGTCTTTATAGGTACCCATCAACAACAAATTCTCTATGAAGGGTTGAACCTTTTATGTACACTCTGTGGCCGTTTAGGTCACGTAGGATTACACTGCCCATATCATGTAATAACCACGACCTCTCTATCACAAACAAACACCCAGAACCATACTACTACTGATGCCACACCCTCTACCATAGGCGAACCACCAAACCCGTCTTCCCCTCCCAGAAACACCCCAGAGTTAGAAGGCGATTGGAAGCTCGTCAGCTTCAGATCAAAATCTACTACCACTACTAAACTACAACAACTTAGACGTGTATCTCAGTCTACCACAAGGCATACACAACCCCAACTCCCTGCCCCACAAACACACAGCACCATGACTGACCAACCATTGCACTCCCAACCATCCCCCCCTACACCCCCTATAGGTCACAACCAACGACAAATGACTTTCTTACCCCGCCAAATTTTTTCAATCCCATGCACCTCGACAACCTCATGGAAATTGAAAGCCCATCCCAATTGGTCCAGGACAATACTTCGTTGGGCCCAACAACTGAAATAAGCCCACAAACCCAAACCACCCACAATTCTCTATGCACCGCCCTACCACAAAATACTTTTACCAATAACCTGATAATATTACCTTCCACCCTTATACAACAACCATCCATATCAGCACTCCCCTTACACTTAACGTGCCACGTGGATTCACAACTGACACGTGCTCCTACCACAACTTTACCAAAACTCCACACAGCCATCGCCCAATCTGCTCACCCAAAGCCCACTACTAGCCCAATCCATCAACACCAATCAATACTAACCTATCCCACTATCCAGCCCACCATCAATTCCCCTACTAGCCCTAAACCACGTGATCCTGTCCCATTAACATCACCCCCATCCATCACAAAATCATATCAACCGAATCTCTCAACCTCTAATAAAATTCCTTGCCCCGAGCCCTCATCATTAGTTTCCACACAGAAAATATCACACCCAAGTAAGGTACCAACTCATATGTCACCCCCATTGCAAGATGAATTACCTCCCCATCAACACTCAACACAGACGGACATTGTCCTTCTCGAACAACCAACTCCTCCATCAACCTCACATACTACACAACATACCAATGCAGAATCCAAACTTCAACCCAAGTCTACCACCTCCAATCTACCTATCCCAATACCCACTAGTGCAAGCCCACCCCCAGTCCTGGCTCGAGATGGCGTTACAAAACCATGCTCTCACATTCACGATGGAACTCAATCATTAGGATGTGATTATCGTGATTCAAAACCCACTGGACATCGCCCAGATAGTAACAGAAGGCATGCAGCCTCTACAGTCACTATGGGCCATGCATCCACCATCTCTCATGAACCACTACCAAACATCCACACCCCCTATACCTCCACAGATCCCCCCCAACCACCCTTTCTCTCACTCCCTGAACTCAATGGACCTCCTATTCTACCCAGTACAACAACCTTGGAGCCAGTTCGTACCATGGATCCAACCAACACAATTACTCACAACCCCCACACCATCACACGACCACTTTCACCCACCAGTCCCATCTACTCCACCCAACAGTCCCCCATCAGCTCCACCATCTCCCAGTCAAGAAGGACTAGAGGAAATAGAAAGACTCGAAGTAGCAACAACAATGGCGGAGATAAGGGAAACCCAACCCATTCTCTGCTGCCTCAACGGGAACAAATACTCACCCTAAAAAAACAGTACGCAAGGAAGGTCGTCATCAACTGCCCAAAGGAAATGAAAAGCTGCTCATTCAATATCAAGGAAACACAGAACCAGGCAATAGGGAAATACGCCCTAGTACTCATTCCAGCCATGCAGCAGGCTCTGGAGACATTAATGGAGGGAACAGCTGTTCCACACAACAACACCCCACCCAGTAGATCCATGCAGATGATCATATAGAATTGCAGGGGAGCACAGTCAACCGACTTCTGTAGGAACTTTCGCTCCTTGCTTAACTACCACAAGCCAGTCTTAGTTGCCCTTCTAGAAACACACCTACAAGATCATGAAGAGCTCAAGATTGATTTCAACTTCACAAATATGGCACAAGCACCGATAGTGGGGCATTCAGGAGGAATCACACTACTATGGTGTAATGACACCATTCATCTCGATCAAGTTGCAGTAACTAACCAGGAAGTACACTCCATTGTCCAGGTACCACAAAACCCTAAACCTTGGCTATTATCTATAATTTATGCTTTTAATGATTCTTCCGCATGTACTGTACTATGGGATGATCTTAAGACTTTACATGATAATTATAACGGACCCTGGGTTGCAGCTGGGGACTTTAATGAAATTACTCGTGCCAGTGAAAAATTTGGAGGAAATGCCATTAATAATAATAGATGCGACAACTTTATTAACTGCCTTAATTATTGTCAACTAATTGACTTAGGTTATAATGGTAGTAAATACACTTGGTGCAATAATAGACGATTTAGCCATAGAATACTAGAAAGACTAGATAGAGTCGTAGGAAATTACGACTGGATTAACATGTTCCCTGAAACAACTGTACGTCACCTACCACGTACACATTTCGAGCATTGCCCGTTATTACTCCACTTAACTAAAACTACACCACCAAGAAAAAAGGTCTTTCATTTTGAAACAATGTGGTGTACCCATCCAACTTTATCTATCTCATTAGAAAACATTGGAATCACAATGACCCTTTACTACACACAATTGATCAATTTACGAAAGAGGTCCAACAATGGAATATTACCACTTTTGGAAACATCTTTCAACGCAAAAAAATACTTCTAGCCAGAATCCAAGGCATTCAGGCGTCCCCACACTACCTACTAGTTCATTCCTCCAACACCTAAAACCTGATCTTCAACAACAGTTCAATGACCTTCTAAAATTAGAGGAAGAATTTTGGAAACTAAAATCACGCATTAACTGGCTCGAAGCTGGAGACGCCAATACAAAATTTTTTCACTTATCGACTCTTCATAGGCGTAGACGCAATCGTATTCATGCACTAACGGATGGAGTAGGTAACTGGATATATGCCTCACATGCTATCAATGCCCACACACAATATTACTATATTAATCTCTTTAACACATCACACACTAACTCCCAAAAACAATTCCATTTCTGTCCCCATAACGTATTAACCACACAACAACAACTCGCTCTCATGCGACCCCTACACATTGAGGAAATCACTCAAGCAGTTTTCTCCTTTCAAGCCATGAAGGCACCAGGCCCAGATGGTTTACACCCATATTTTTACCAAAAATATTGGCAAACTATTAAACACTCTGTAGTGTCCTTCTTCCAAGAAGCATTCCACAACAAGATAATTCCCTCACAAGTAAATGCAACCTACCTTTGCCTCATTCCTAAAGTTAGGAATCCCACTACCATCACCCAATACCGTCCAATTGGCTTGTGTAACACCCTCTATAAAATAGTTACAAAAATTATTGTTCATCGACTCAAACCAATACTCCACACAATTATTAGCCCCGAACAATCTGCTTTCCTCACAAAAAGACGCGCTTCAGATAACGCCATAATTGTACAAGAAATAATAAATAGTTTCAAAAACAAAATCAAGAAAACATGCCAACTTTCTTATCAAATTAGACCTTGAAAAAGCGTTTGATAAGCTAGAATGGGCTTTTATAAAATACACCCTAAATTTCTTCAACTTCCTTACGGGACTAGTGGATCTTATCATGTCATGCATCACTACTACCTCTATCTCCATCCTAATTAATGGTAACCCAATCCCTTACTTTCACCCCACCTGTGGTATACACCGTATCTTTTTATCCTATGTCTGGAAATTCTATCTAAAAAAATATCAACGGAAGTGGATTATAAACAATGGGTCCCTATTTACCATCTCCCGTCAGGTTCCTAAACTATCCCACCTATTTTTCGCCGATGATATCACCTTAAAATCAAAATTTACCAGGACCAATGTCCACTCCATCATCACGACCCTGAATCACTTCACCTATTACTCAGTCCAAACCATCAACTACCACAAATCAAAAAATTTCTTTTCCGCAAATACATCACCCATGGATAAAACTTTTGTTTTGTCTGCCTTCAACATGAAAGAGGGCACAACTTTTGGCAAATACTTAGGCTTCCCAATCTTTGTAAAAAAGGCATCAAATAGTGACTTCCAATACCTCCTAGACAATTTTAAAAATCGCCTAGCAGGATGGAAAACTACAATGCTCTCCATGGCTGGTAGAACTACATTAATCAAATCCACTCTCAACACACTACCAAATCATATAATGCAATATATTCAGATACCATCCAAAATAAAAACCCTTTTGGAACGATATCAGCGTAACTTCTTATGGGGTACTACATCTGAACGCCGAAAACTACATCTCGTTAAATGGGCTACTGTACAAACTCCTAAATCGTGCAGGGGCCTAGGCATACAAAATATGTCAGCCAAGAATAGTGCTCACTTAGCTGGCCTTGCTTGGAGGCTCTTCAACTTCCCTACCACCTTGTGGAGTGCCACCTTAATCTCAAAATATTTAGGAAGAACACCAAATTCAACCACTTCCTACACTTGGAAGGCAATACTACATGGTTGGAAATATTACCAAATCGGGTCTATATGGCACCTAAAAACTGGTACAAATGTCAAATTTTGGACTGACCCATGGCTAGAACCAAATTACACATTTAGGAGCTCCATTCAAGGCCCCCTAACACTACATGAGCACCTTGCCACTATCTCCACATATTTATCACATAACATGATCAACACGACTAACCTCTCTTTAACTTTACCCCCGATATACTTTCTAAAATACAAAAATAGTACATCCCCACATTACAAAATCATTTGTCACATGACAAATTAATCTGGGGCCTCACCAATGATGGCCAATTCACTATTCAATCTATGTATTCAGCCATCAGGAACACTAATGAACCCTTGCACCAATTTAAATGGATTTGGACCCTTCCTTTCCCTCCTAAACTCAAGCACTTTATATGGAAAATAGGGCACAACAAATTACCTACCAAAGTATATTTACATCACATCAATATATCTCCCATAACTCTATGTCCCTCATGCCAACAATATGAAGAGACACTAGACCACATGTTTTTACGATGCCACAATGTCCAACATTTATGGCATCAACTTCACATCCACAACTCTATCACAACACTTCCACCGTTGCACCAAAACACACTACCTACCCTTGCTAAACTACTAACATTGGACTGCTGCTCCCCTTACAACATTCCATCAAAAATCATTATCTCTTATTGCCTTTGGCACATTTGTACTACGAGAAACAAACTAATCTTTGAAGCCAAACAACATGTTCCTAAACTAGCAACCATCCTTCAACAAGCAACAAAATATTACTACCTCATATACAAACAAAACACCCGACACCCGTCACGAACAATCTATATAAAATGGCATCCACCGGATGAGGGCACCTTCAAGCTCAACACGGACGGAGCATGCATGGACAACAACACGCGAAAGGGATTTGGTGGTGTTTTCCGAAATTCCAATGGTGATTGGATCGCAGGTTACACGGGCAATAGGACAATAGGCACTCCACTAAGCATGGAGCTATATACTCTACTGGAGGACTCAAGTTGGCAGTTAAAATTTTTTTTTACACCACTGGAGATCAACGTTGATGCCACAGAGGTAATATCTGCACTCCATAACATAAATCAGCTTTACTCACCCATTATACATGAATGCAGGTACTTAATGCTCCAATTGGGTAGACCCTTAGTCAAGCATGTGTATAGAGAGCAAAATATGATGGCTGATGAACTGGCAAAGCATGGCAGTAATATGAGACAGACCAACTCCACAATCTTTTGGGACTCTCTACCTAGCTTTTTGGAAAAGGCACTCGGACATGATCACAATGGCACCACCTTACCAAGACGCATCAACAAACAGAATGTGCAACACTCCTTTTGCTTAGCAACTGATGACATAGATTTTTGTAGGCCAAGTGCCATCACAAATAGTGCTTCTTTAGGACAAGATTTGCAAAATTTTAAAAATTTTGTAACTAACGCTCCCTGTAACACTATCCTTTAATAGCAAGTAATCGTTGATTAACCAAAAAAAATAATCATAAATCCTCATATAGTAATACATATTTTTATATAAAGCATCACAAAACCACTCAAATTTAAATAAGTCTCAAAGAACTTAAAATAATTTTTTTACTTTGTAGACGTGATTTCGTCGATTCTTTCTTCCAATTTAAACGAATTTTCAGATGTTAAACTTGATTCTGAAATCTTAAAAGATGTTGTCTTCAAAAAAAAAAAACGAAAAGGAAAAGTAGTAACAACATCTTATAACGGAAAGAGCACCACGCTTGAATTATATTAGAAAGATTTGAAATGCTAATTGCACAGTTAATAAAGGAAGTTAGCTTTTAGAAAACTTTCCGTTGTCGAGGTTCAGTTTCGACCCCACTACCTCCATCTACGTATAGCTGCTTAGCCAGTGGACCAAGACACGCTTCTTGTCATGATTTGTCATTAAATCAACTATAAATGTTATTTATAATTTTATATTTTTTAATAAAATATATATTTAGTGAAATTTTACGGCTAAGCGGTGTCGGATGATACCGCTTGCACTAGGGTGCATCCGCCCCTGCAAGTACTAGCTAGCGATAAAGTTCGACATTTAAATCTGTAAAAATTTAATGATTATGATAACTATCGTTAAAATATAAATTTCGATATTATCAAATATCTTTAATTTAGTACTAATATCACTTAAGTACATCGTCCACTCATAGCAGGGTCGGAATTATTTCACATCAAACTCATCTATAAAATGCGAGACATTGTCTCTTAAAATTAGAAATTGATTGAAAAGAATTAAGTTTCGCCAAGAATATATTATCTAAATTCATAAGAACAAGAACTTCCTAAAAAAGCGATTCCAAGTAAAATAAAATTTATTAAACAATCATTAAATTCAATAATAATAAAAGTACAATAGAATTATAAAATTTGTAGGAGATGGGATTCAATCTTGGACGTCACAGAATTTAAGGCACTTTGAGTGCTTCCTTTAACCAACTCTTCTGCCCAACTTTTGTATTTAGGGAACACACGTAAAATATTTAAGGGTCCTTACTGTACATATATAGATACAAAATACATATACTATATTTTTGTCGAGGTTAACGGGTTCCCGTGATCCCTTACCTCCCCACGTAGGTCCGCCCCCGTGTAACTTTATTTTTCTCAAATATATAGAGGATCTTATCTGCAAGAGCAAGGAGGTGATAATAGCAGAGTGATAAGTCATATATATGAGAATATCTTTCGCCGCACGTCCATAATCTAGAGCTATTTAGATTTACTATAAAACTTTTCTATGCTTTATTAGAATTGTCTTGTAATCTAGTTACACAGGAAAAGGCCGGAGATAGCTTACAATGAAATAGTCAAATATCAATGATCTATCGCCCACGTACTGACACTAAACAATAAATATTTTGCGTAATACTAATTTATTCAATTACTTTTGTCTTTTTAGTTTGTTCGGATTTATGCTTGAACTGCATATGAACTAACAATATGTGCACTCAACTATAGACATAACAACAATGTTTATGAAATCAAGTAAAACACAAATACTCACATAATTAACGTATTTATGTCTAAGCATATAATGTTCAAGATAAGAAAAAAAAAAGTGTTACCAAAATATGTGAAAACTAAAACTCAGAAAACGTATAAAGAATTAGGTGAAAAACCAACAAATGAAATATGGAAGGGGAAAATCAAGAACAAACCAATGGAATTGACATTTGAGAATGTCACGACCCGTTTTCTAAACAAGCCGGGACCGGCACCCGATCACTTAACATGATCGAGCGAACCATCTGTGCTTATCAAATCTATTATAACTTCAAACTTTATATGCAATAAGGCAATACTGTAATCAAATTCCTTTTATTAATCTAAATATCTAAAATAAACCAACTCCAAAACTTATTCGTAGAAAACAATGAAATACTACTAAGTTATTATCAAAAACATCTGAATCTTAACCTCACGACTATGTCTATGAAGCCTCTACTGATAAACTGACGCACTGCTCAGGACATGAGATTTCCTGGCCAGTTCTCTAAGTAAACAAAGAAATAGCTAGATAACTATGAATTTAAGGAATACCCCACGAACAAAAGTGGAGCTCACCAATAGCACTGGAAGAGATGGAAGTCCTAACCCGTAGCCTGTTCGCCTGTAAAACCGGTTCCTACGTTGTACCGCAGACCAACATAGGTTCCCAAAAGAGAACGTCAGTACCATCCATTGTACTCAGTGAGTCTCAACGACATGGACGAAACTTGAATAATATATACATTATGAGCAAAGGTTCTAAATGCATAGAAAGCATAATGTTTCTAAGAACAATTCTAAATAATTGTATTAGTAGTTTATGAATATTCTAAAAGAATTTCTTTTCGTTTTCAAACAAATAAAAAAAAATACTTCTCTTTATACTTTTGGAGTTCTAACTATCCTGACCTATTTCTGTCTTAGTCACCGTGTGATCGGCACGAGTTCGATCCCAACCTGATCGAATAGGCCCCATCCACGAGTTGCCACTCGCTTCATGGTTCTCAGCGCTCATGTATCATACCTTAGCATGGCTAAGTAAATTCTCAGCAACGAGACCCTCGGCTCGTGTGCTCCCTACTTTGGCACAAGTAGTTTCAGGAAGTCAATGCCTTGGTCAGGACCCTCGGCCTGGACGATGGCCCCTTCTCAGAATAAAAGATACTCCCAAAAATCTTTTCTTTCTAAAACTTCTTCTTGTGACTTTTCAAGTCTAAGTCTTTCAAACATACTTATTCTAGAATTCTTAAATGTAAGGTACGGCATACGAATGAAATAAACATTCAAAATTATTTCTAAACATTCTTGCTTTTTCATGAATTTTTAACATGAAAATGTCATATAAGAATAACACAAAAATCTGAAAATTTATGCACATATATCAAAATAAATCATCTAACTTTAACTAAAATAAGTCTAAGCTAATAGTAACTCACTCACTTCAATTAAGTACATATTCACTCTTTTAGCCAATTTATCAAACACCTTGTATGCATACTTTTGTGAGTTAAACCACTTTGGTAAAGGGTTATATCAACTCACCTCAAACTTCTTGAGCCAATACGTAGGCCCCAGTCCAATTGACACCAGTCAAACAATCGATTCTACAATAACCAGTGTATTTTAATCAATTTTAAAGTTTTACACCTAAACATGAAATTTATTGTTGGTATAGAGAAAGAAGGGAATTCACTATTCAACTCCTACCTATTACTACCGCAGGGTAATAGAGAATAGAGAAATATATACATGAGTATAAGAATAAGCGAGTTATGAAGAAGCCTAGAATTTTCGTTGCCTTGGGTTGTTGCCTCTGTTTTTCGTTGCTTTGGGTTAGCTTAATTTTGTTTGCTTTTGGGTAATGTTTATTCACGCCTCTTTTGAGGCTATTATGTTTGGCCGACAACCCTTTATGGGCTTACTTTCACCTTTTTCCTTCTTTTTTTTTTTTTGATTTAAGTAGTATTTAATTATACATACTTTTAGTAATTACTAATATTAAAATTATTAATGTTTCTCTAATTGTATATCCAATTATTTAAGTATATATATATATATATATATACTTAAATAATTGGATATACAATTAGAGAAACATTAATAATTTTAATATTAGTAATTACTAAAAGTATGTATAATTAAATACTACTTAAATCAAAAAAAAAAAAANGTGTTACAATCTTCCCTCCTTAAAAACATTCGTCCTCGAATGTTGCTAGGGCCTTGTTCTTAAGCTAAGAATCATTCCTTAGGTCCTTGAACCTCTTAAATTTTCTTAGCACTACTCACTCTTCCACGGGACTCAAAATTTTGGCTAACTCCCTAAATTTTCAAAAATATCGGCAGTGTTTCCCTTGTAAATTGGACTATCCAAAAAAATATCCCTGTCACAAATACCACAACTACACCAATAACAACCAAATATACTATAACGGTCCATTCATAGGCACCATACACAACTCATAAATTAATTACTCACACTCCGGCAAGGAGGTACCGCAATAACCAACATGAATCTAAAGCACA
Source organism: Nicotiana knightiana (assembly GCA_005239525.1). Classification (NCBI taxonomy): domain Eukaryota; kingdom Viridiplantae; phylum Streptophyta; class Magnoliopsida; order Solanales; family Solanaceae; genus Nicotiana; species Nicotiana knightiana. Next base: position 87,115 of record ML386109.1, read on the forward strand.
ACACGTCAACAAAAGTAAATCACTTTAATGAGTTAAAGGTACTCTGGCATGGCACTAAATTGTTAAGTAACTAAATATACTCTGACAAAAACTAAAGTACTTCAACAACTCTAGCAAGGACATATATACATGCTAACTTGTATTTAATAAATAAAGTATATGTCAAACCAAACCTAGGTTCACATACCTTTTTCCTCAAATAAATATGGATATTTCTTCCTCATATCTTCCTCGACTTCCCACATAGCCTCTTTTGAATCATGATTACTCCACAAAACTTTTACCGATGCTATATCTTTTGTTCTTAACTTTCTTACTTGCCTATCGAGAATTTCTATAGGTAGTTTTTCATAAGTCAAGCCTTCTTTAATTTCTACGGTATCGGCAGGAATTATATGCGACTCGTCATAAATGTACTTTCAAAGAATAGACACATGAAAGACGGGATGAACAGAGGAAAACTCAACGGGCAGCGCTAGCTCATAAGCCACATTTCCTTTCTTTTCTAGAATTTCATAAGGTCCGATAAATCTAGGACTAAGTTTACCCTTCTTACCAAACCTCATAAATCCTTTCATTAGTCACACTTTCAAAAACACCTTCTCACCAACCATGAACTCTAAGTCACGATGCCTCTTGTCAGAATAGGACTTTTGACGATTCTGAGCTACTTTCAGTCTTCTCTGATTAGCTGAACTTTCTCTAAGGCCTCACAAACAAACTCTGTGCCAATCAACGACACCTCTACTGGTTCAAACCAACCCACTGGAGACCTACATCTTCGCCCATACAACGCTTCATAAGGATCCATACCGATGCTAGCCTGATAACTGTTATTGTAAGCAAATTCTATAAGTGGCAAGTGATCATCCCAATTACCTCTAAAATCTATAACACATGCTCGCAGCATATCTTCGAGAGTCTGAATGGTCCTTTCTGCCTGGCCATCGGTTTGTGGATGGAAAGCGGTGCTCAAAATTGACCTTGGTACCTAATCTTTTCTGAAATGCTTGCCAAAAATGCGTCGTGAACTGAGGGCCTCTGTCAGATATGATTGAAACTGGAGTACCATGCAATCTGACTATTTCTTTAATGTACAACTGCACATACTGTTATGCAGAATCTGTCGTCTTTACTGGTAGGAAATGCGCAGACCTTGTCAGTCGGTCTACAATAACCCAAACTGAAGCATGCTTACGGTATGTGCGAGGTAGACCTACTACAAAATCCATATTAATCATCTCCAACTTCCACTGGGGTATCTCTATATCTTGAGCTAGGCCACCAGGCCTCTGGTGCTCGACTTTGACTTGCTGGCAATTCAAACATTTAGCCACATGATCTGCTACTTGCTTCTTCATGCCTTTCCACATATACAACTCTTTCAAATCTAGATACATTTTGGTAGCACATGGGTGGATAGAGTACCTCGAACTGTGAGTTTCTTCCATTATGGCCTTCCTAAGACCATCTACATCAGGCACACATATACACACTGGATCATTAGGAAGCGAAGAATTATCAGTTTTCTTCATCTTTTTCTAGTATTTACAATTAATTCAACACTTATGCAATTGTTTGATTTTAGCATGAGTGGCTAAACACCCATTGTTCTGGGGTTGTGGTTTATCCATGAATGTTATTATTCGACATTAACTTAAACTTGATTATAGTTCACTCAATATATGGTTGTTTCTTCAATTCTGTGTTTAATTGCTTAATTGTCTGTCCAGCAGTTAGGTTCTATATACTATCTATGTTATGCTTGGGAAAGCCGTATATAGATTAGAGAAGAATTGAAGAGAGCGCGATCTTAACCCTTCAGGAGAGCGGATTTGTGGTTAGTATAGGAATATACCTATTCACTGTGCTTAATTAAATATCATAATCTTAGTGCGTTCTAATAGATTAATTTCATAGGAATATAGGCGTTAATCTATTGAGAATAGGCGAGTAGTGCTTCGGGAGAAGGCTATGAGAGCATTTATCGATTAATTAGAAACTATGAGTGAATTATATGAAAGGGAGAGTTAATTAGAGTGCAATACGCGTGGTGAATTGATCACAAACCTAGAATATTTGTCTCTATTGAATACACAACAATTAACTCGTTACTTGATAATTAGTTATTTCGTAGAATCGTAGTATAAAATAGTTACATTCCTGGATTTTAGTTTGGCTTGATTAAATAATAATTATAGTGAATTAGTGAGCAATCTACACAAGTCTCTATAGGTTCGACATTCGATTTATCATTATATTACTTGTACGGCCATGTATACTTGCGTGTGTGTTTTGGACCAACAAGTTTTTGGCACCGTTGCCGGGGACTTGAATATATACTACTTTCTAGTTTTTGCTTTAATTGTTTATTTCATCGAGTCTAACGTTACGTGATCTTTGCTCTAATCTCAAGAACTTCGATTGAATGCGTAGGGTCAGAAGCCAGGACAGACTTGACGGCTTTGACTCCGAACCTGAGAGAACACTTAACAGGAGGTTGAGGGAAGCAAGGGATACATACAATATTTAGGACCTCATTCAATTTCCTGTGAACATGGCAGAGGAACAACACATGGCTGTTCAGGAGGTAGCAATGCCCAGTATTACTAATGTTACCTCCAGCATTGTGAAGCCCAGAATCACTGGGCATTTTGAGCTGTAACAGAGCATGATCTAGCTACTTCATGCAAACGGGCAGTTTTTGGGTCTTCCACACGAGGATCCACAGCATCACATTCTGAACTTCTTGGAGATTAGTGATACTTATATCACTAACGGGGTCACGCCAGATTATGTGAGGCTCACGCTTTTCCCATTCTCTCTATTGAGCGAAGCAAAGTGATGGCTAAAGGCAGAACCAGCTAATTCCATCACAACATGGAACAATTTGGTGAGAAAATTTCTGGCAAGGTTCTTCCTTTCAGGAAAGACTGCAAAGATCAGAAGTGAGATAGTCTCCTTTAAACAGAAAACAGGCGAATCTTTATATTCAGCATGGGAAAGGTTCAAGGGGCTACTCAAAGACTGTCCTCATCACAATCAGACAAACGAAGCGTTAGTTCACACTTTTATTGAGGGGCTCCATCCTCAAACAAAAATTGTGGTAGATGCAGCAGCTGGAGGTCAGGTATTGGAGAAGAATTATGATGAAATATTTACATTATTGAATAAATTCTCCAAAAGCAATCCAGACTGGCAAGGTGAGATGGGAAGGAATGTTGTTCAAAAGTCACCAGGGGTCTTGAATTAGATGTTGTATCAACATTGTCAGCTCAGATCTCTACATTGACTAACCAAGTCAATCAGATGACTCTGATCATTAACAAGAAACAATCTTAACCACTGCAACAGGCCCAGCCAGTGCAACCAATGCAATAGATTCAGGTATTTTGTGAAGTCTGTGGAGAGGGTCACTCGAGTGATTTGTGCCCAGTTAATCCAGAGTCTGTCTGCTTTATGGGTAATGTGAATAGGGGTCAAGCAAATCAATATGGGAACACTTATAACCCCAACCGGAGAAATCACCCAAACTTCTCTTGGGGTGGAAATCAAGGCACTCAGAATCATTACAGGCCTCCAGCACCTCAACAGCAATACAAACCACCTCAGGCTAAACAATCAACAAGCCTTGAGGAGATTATGAAGAGAATGATGAATGACCAACTTGTTTTCAATAAGAAAATAATGGCTGATCACTAGGCCCAGATAGTAGCAATGAGAAATTTGGAACGTCAAGTGGGGCAACTTGCCAGTTCCCAAAATACCCGACCAACGGGGCTCTCCCAAGTGACACTGAAGCTAATCCTAAACCATCTGTTAATGTTGTATCATTGAGGAATGGGAGACAATTGGAAGAAGTTCAGTCCAAGAAGAGAAAGCAGGTAACTTTTAATGAGAAACCATCCACTATTGAATCAACATCAGACAATCCAAAACAATCAGAAAAACCAGCTGAAGAGGCGGTGGCTGAGCAACCTCCACCATTGGTTGCAAGGCCACCCCCTCCGTTCCCTCAAAGGTTGCAAAATGTGAAAGATAATACCGCATACAAAAAGTTCCTTGACCTCTTGAAGCAGGTACAAATCAATATTCCACTGGTAGATATTTTGCAGGAGGTGACCAAATATGCTAAATACATCAAGGACATTGTGGCCAATAAAAGAAGACTGACTGAGTTTGAGGCCGTGGCGCTCACTGAGGAAGTTAGCTCAAGAATTCAAAGCAATCTACCTCAGAAATTAAAGGATCCGAGTAGTTTTACTATCCAAATCTCAATTGGTAAGCATGCAGTCGGGCGAGCTTTCTGCGATCTTGGGGCAAGCATTAGTTTGATGCCGCTATCTGTGTTCAGGCAGTTGAGGTTGGGTGAGCCATGCCCAACAATAGTGATTTTACAATTGGCTCATCTCTCCCTTGCTCATCCTGAGGGAGTAATTGAAGATGTGCTGGTTCAGGTGGTCTCTTTCATATTCCCAGCTGATTTCATTATCTTGGACTATGAGCCTGATCAGGAAGTTTCATATTTGGGGCGTCCCTTTTTAGCTACTGGCCGAGCTATCATTGATGTGTGTGAAGGGAAAATGAAAATGCGAGTTGGTCGAGTGGAGGTGTTTAATGTATACAAGGCACTCAAATTACCCGCCCACTATGAAGAGCTATCCGTGATTACTGTGATGGAAAGCAAGTCGGCACCAGTGGTTCCCTACATGAGTCCTGTTGATCCTCTTGAGCAAGTGTTGGTTGGGGATGAAGAAGATAGTGAGGATGAAACAAGGGGAGACATTGAGAAAGTTCTTGAAATATCTTACAGTTACCTGCACGAGCTAGGAAAATTTGAGGAGTTGAACAAGCCTGTTACTCTGACCCCTCCTAAGCCATCTATTGAAGAAGCTCCAAAGCTGGAACTTAAACCTCTGAGACATTTCTCGTGATCATCTCGTCCAGCCTAACCAATACACAAGAAGAGAAATTGCTCAGAGTACTTCGTGAGCACAAAAAGGCGATTGGGTGGACCATTGCAGATATTAAGGGAATCAGCCCGTCGTTTTGCATGCATAAAATATTTTTGGAAGATGGACACTACTTGACTGTTGAGAAGCAAAGGAGGTTAAATCCCATCATGAAAGAAGTAGTGAAGAAAGAAGTCATAAAATTGCTGGATGCATGTATCATTTTTCCTATTTCTGACAGCAACTGGGTGAGCTCGGTTCAATGTGTGCCCAAAAAGGGATGGATGACTGTGATTGAGAATGAGAAAAATGAACTGATTCCTACCCGCACTGTTATGGGTTGGAGAGTTTTCATTGATTATCTAAGGCTCAACAAAGCAACCCGCAAGGATCACTTTCCACTCCCCTTCATTGATAAAATGCTGGACAGATTAGCAGGGAACGAATATTATTTCTTTCTTGATGGGTATTCAGGTTACAATCAAATTTTCATATGCCCAGAGGATCTGGAGAAGACCACGTTTATTGTCCTTATGGCACCTTCGCCTTCAAGCGAATGCCATTTGGTCTTTGTAATGCACCGACTACTTTCCCGAGATGCATGATGGCTATTTTAACTGATATGGTGGAAAAATTCATGGAGGTGTTCATGGATGACTTCTCAGTCTTTGGGTCATCTTATGATGATTGTTTGAATAATCCAAGCATGGTGTTGGCCCGTTGTGAAGAAACGAATCTAGTTTTAAATTGGGAGAAGTGTCAATTTATGGTGCAGGAAGGCATAGTTTTGGGTCATAGAATATCCAGGAGTGGCATCGAAGTTGATAAGGCAAAAGTGGAGGCAGTTGAAAATCTACCTCCACCAATTTCGGTGAAGGGTGTCCGGAGTTTCTTGGGACACGCAAGATTTTATAGGCGCTTTATTAAAGATTTTTCTAAAATTTCTACTCCTTTATGCAGGTTGCTGGAAAAAGATGTCAAGTTCAATTTTGATGAAGCCTGCCTGAAGGAATTTGAGGAGCTCAAAAAGAAATTGGTAGCTGCCCCCATAATAGTTGCACCTGATTGGTCCGTACCATTTGAACTTATGTGTGATGCAAGTGACCATGCAATTGGGGCAGTGCTAGGCCAAAGGAAATACAAGGTGTTTTATTCCATTTACTATGTGAGTAAGACCCTTTATGATGCACAACAGAATTACACCACCACTGAGAAGCAGCTGCTAGCTGTGGTGTGGGCCTTTGAAAAATTTCGGGCATATTTGGTGGGAACAAAAGTCATAGTCCACACAGATCACGCAACAATCGGGTATTTATTTACAAAGAAAGAATCTAAAGCTAGATTGATGCGATGGGTTTTATTGTTGCAGGAATTTGATGTGGAGATAAGAGACCGAAAGGGCACTGAAAACCAAGTAGCTGACCATCTGTCGAGGCTGGAAAATCATGATCATGTGGAGGAGGGTGGAGATATTAAAGAAGTTTTTCCTGATGAGAACCTTTTTGCTATAACCCAAGACCCTCCTCCATTGTATGCTGATTATGTGAATTATCTGGTGAGTGGGGTACTTCCTCCAGAAATTGAATCTGAGGCAAGGAAGAGGTTCTTATGCGATGTGAAGTTTTACTACTGGGATGAGCCCTATTTGTACAAAGAATGTGGTGATCAGTTAATAAGGAAATGTATTCCCGATAAAGAGGTGGAACTTGTGCTGTATGATTGTCATGCATCACCTTATGGGGGACATCATAATGGCGATAAAACAGCGGCGAAAGTGCTACAATCTGGGTTCTTTTGGCCAACTCTATTCAAAGACGCCCACGCGTTTGCTAAAAAGTGTGACCAGTGCTAGAGAACAGGAACGATCACAAGGAAACACAAGATGCCTTTGAATAATATCTTGGAGGTCGAGATTTTTGATGTATGGGGGATAGATTGTATGGGTCCATTCCTATCGTCCAGGGGAAATAAGTACATTTTGCTGGCAGTTGACTACGTGTCGAAATGGGCGGAGGCAACTGCATTGCCGACAAATGATGCCATGGTTGTCGATGCGTTTGTGAAGAAGAATATATTATCAATATTTGGTACTCCACGTGCCTTGATTAGTGATGAAGGAACCCACTTTTGCAATCGGTTATTGAATAACCTTTTAGCTAAATATGGAGTCCGTCATCAAGTTGCAGCAACATATCACCCTCAAATAAGTGGACAAGCAGAGGTATCCAACAGAGAAATAAAGCAAATATTAGAGAAAACGGTGAGTGTGAACAGGAAAGATTGGGCTGCAAAGTTAGATGATGCCTTATGGGCATATAGAACAGCTTAGAAAATGCCAATTGGGGCATCACTGTACAAGCTGGTTTATGGGAAGGCGTGTCACTTGCCCGTTGAGCTTGAACATAAAGCATATTGGGCCATCAAGTAGCTAAACATGAACCTTGAAGCCGCGGGTGAGAAAAGATTGCTGCAGTTTGATGAATTAGATGAGTTCAGGTTGCACTCGTATGAAAATGCCAAACTTTACAAAGAAAAGACCAAGAGATGGCATGACAAGCATATTAAGCCGCGTGAATTTGAGCCAGGCCAACATGTATTATTATTCAATTCTAGGCTGAGATTGTTTCCTGGAAAGCTGAAATCGAGATGGTCAGGCTCATTTGAGGTAGTGAGAGTCACTCCATATGTTGCACTTGACTTGCGAGCTACACATGGTGAAAGAGAATTTTTGGTGAATGGGCAGAGAGTCAAGCACTATTGGGGTGGTACCATAAATAGTGAGAAGACCAAAGTCGTGCTCGCTGATTAGTGAGGCGAGATTCTGCGTCGTGTCGCGATGTTAAATCAGGCGCTTGTTGAGAGGCAACCCAATTTTTAATCGCTTTCGGAGTTAACTTTTTAATTTTTTTTAGTAAGAATAGATAAATTTTGCATTTTTTTTCTTCTTGTAGGCTAAGAATCCATAGATACAATGGCGTAGGACATGTAATTGGGTATTTAAAAAGGCTAGGGGGATCGAGTGTTCTACTTCAAAAAAAAAATATTATTTTACTCCCACCAGCGCCCTTGTCAGTGCCAGGCGCCACTGGGGGCGCTGGAAACAGTAAGTATTACACCCCCAGCGCTGGGCGCTGGCTGGGGGGGGGTCCCATTTTAATTTCTTTTTCTTGTTCTTTGCATTATTAATTTCTAATTACCCATACCCATTAAACCCAACCCAATTACCCATCAACACTAACACTATAACCCATCTTCTACCCAACCCACACCCAAAGAAAGAAAAGAACACTCCCCTCCTTCCTCTCTCTTTCTACCCGCGAGAATTACCTCCCCCCTCACCCAAATTTTTTAATTTTCATCTTGTTTTTCTTTCTTTAATATCTAGGATTCCACATGGCTCGTGATAGTGCAACCAAGGGCAAAGGCATTGGAAAATCCTCCTCCACCTCTCCGGCCAGCAAGAAAAGAAAGCAAGGAGATGACCCCTCCCGCCTAGCCAAAGGCAAGCAATTGGCCGAAAGCTCACACCCTGCACCTTTGAGACCCCGACCCCGACCCCGGTTGGATTTGGTAGATGATGGGTT
>ML386109.1:95817-128791 GCA_005239525.1 Nicotiana knightiana
CAAGAAAAGAAAGCAAGGAGATGACCCCTCCCGCCTAGCCAAAGGCAAGCAATTGGCCGAAAGCTCACACCCTGCACCTTTGAGACCCCGACCCCGACCCCGGTTGGATTTGGTAGATGATGCGGCGGTTGCATGGCACAGGGACTTTGTGCCAAAGGGGCGTTATATCTCCGAGGTAGGGATCAAAACTAAAGCCTTGGAGCAGAACTTTCCTAAGGTAATGAGCCAAATCCGTGCAAGGCACATGGAGAAGCTATTGACATGCCCCGGCAAGGCAAATTTGAGTATGATCCAGGAACTTTATGCCAATTGGCACGACGGGCATGCTACTTCAAGTGTATGGGGTATTGAGATCAAAATGCATGGGACAGACATCTGCAAATACTTGGGGGTTGAAGATGTTGACCCAAAATTTTTTGTCAAGAGCCCGAAATACAAATTGATTCGTCACACCTTGTGTGGCGTTGATTCGACTGCCAAGTGGACCAAACAACACGACACTCTTCATCTTCATATGGTCCGGTCAGACTTTAACAAGACTGCCAAGGTGTTGCAAAATTTTGTACAAGCACGCCTCATGACTGCCGAGCATATCAGTGACTGCACTCGTGCTCGAGTGTGTGTCATTTATTTTTTGATGACAGGCCGACCCATAAATGTGGGTGAATTGATGTTGGGTGAGATGGCACGTATGAGGTTTGGGCGGCAGATCAAGCGGTTTTTCTTTGGAAACTTGCTCACTAAGTATATGCTAGACCTTGGGGTGCCTGAGTACCCAGGGTATGATGAAGTGGTGGAGCCTTCACCCGGGCTTATGGACATTACTATTCTATTGGAGCCAGCATCCAAGCTTACGCCAGCTGCACGCTATGAAAGGGACGAAAGCTTCACCAGGTACATTTATAGAACTCTGAACTTTTTGATGTGTAAAGCAGGTGCTACGGATGTGGAGCGTATAGAATTGCGCAATGAGTTATCCAGTTCTGCCAAAGAAATGTTGGGGATTGCACCTGGAAGCCCTATTCATTCTTCTGAGGATGTGAACACCATATGCGGCTCTGACATAGAAGATGAGGGGGGTGAAGAGGTTACCGGACCCTGGGCCGTAGTTCCTCTAGGCCCTGATGATGATGAGCCTGCAACTGCTGCTCTGGAGACTTCCGATTGACAGGGAGCATTTCTTTTCACCCCTACTGTGTTTTATTAATTTTCATATGCATCGAGACTATGCATGCTTTAAGTGTGGGGTGGGAAGTATGCTACTTGTGATGTTGTTGTATGATTGTATAGTTAGAAATTTTTTTTAGCATTATTATGTTCTGTTTTAGTAGTTAGTCGCATTTTCAGTATTTTTCATTTTAGTTAATTGTTAATTTTACAAAATAGTTAAAAAACAAAAAAAAATATAGAAAAAACTCGGACGTTTCCCGCGATGGATCTGTTGGACAATTTTCTTGAGGGATAAAGTCCGATTTAAAAACACCAAAAGGATTTTTTTTATTTGTTTTTCTTAGGATAGGTAGGTAGTATCTCTTGATTTTTCTTTGGGCACCGGTTCTTTTCCAAGTGTGTAGCTTGAACCGGGTACTTAAAAATTATTTTTTTTAGTAGTTAGGAAGAAACTGAGTAACTTTGAGATACTCATTGACATGTTTGGTGCCGGCATATTAGGTTATGACATACATTATGCTTTCCCTTGTATTTGGGTTGACATGTGATGCTTGAGTAAAAATAAATAGCCTATCTTGTGACGCCTGAGCTCAGTTGTTTGGTTTGTATGCTACATAGTGTAATATTGTTTAATTCTCTCAATTTTGTGTGCTTTCTTGACTTGAGAGTTGAAAAAAACCATTGTGATTGAGTCATGTGCAATGTGTGAGTGAGGTTTAGTGATTTTCTATGATGTCCTGTGCAGTCTAGAACTTGCCCCGTGTGTTAATCGAAGCGAAATTGTAGGTTATGCTAGTCTAGGGGATGACGCAGGCATTTTCTTGCTTGATCATGGATGTGCTTGTCACATGAAAATTAAAAATTTCCATCGCTAGCCCCTTTGAGCCGTTTGACCTTTTCTTTGGTACCCACATTACAAGCCGTACCCCTATTTTGATCTTAAATCGAGATTTTTGCACATTTTCCTCCTAAGGCATTTAGTCGCTAAAAGAAGTAAGGTGAGATATTGGGGATTGACTTTTGAGTGGAGCCATGGAAAGGCCTGTTAGTGCTCTAAAAATTGTATTCAAAAGTCACTAGCCATTGAATCTTCATGTATGGAGTGTGTGTAGGAAAGAAAAAAAAATGATAGTAAAAGTATGTACAAAAAGATACACACCTCCAATTTTTATTAATTTGTGCTAGTGAAAATATAGAAGTGCTTTATTTGAAAAGGGCTATGTTGAATATGAATTGTGGCAAGGGAATTGGTTGAGAAGAATATGTGTTGATTTGTGAAGGTAGTGTATTAAAGTGCTTAGGAGGGTTAGTCACTATTCCTAAATATATCCTACCCGTCCCTTAGCCTACATTACAACCTTAAAAGTCCTAATTGATCCTAGATTTGGCTAACTTGAATTAGTGGAGATCTACACTACGGGCAAGCTTATGGTACGACCACGGGATGCATATGAATTCTTTGTGAGAGTGAGGGAATCTGTTCAATTGTGTGATGTCCTTAAATAATGTTCAAAAGCATATTTGAATGTGTGGACTAGTTATATTCACTCTTTTGTTGTTGGTGAGGGCACATGATCTCATGAACGATTGGTAATATTGTAATTTTCTTGTTGGGTAGGTGCGTGAATTGAGAGGGCTTAGTGGGTGCAAGTTGACTCTTGAGGTTGTGTGGTTGTAAATAGGTTGTTGGTATGATTGATTAAATTGTTATACTTGGGCATGTCTAAAGAAGGATGAATGTGAAATTTGTATGTTCATACTTGATTGCCGGTATCGATCATAGTCAAGGGGTAAGGTGTGCGATTGAAAAGTAAAATACTCCTTGATAATGAACTTTGTACGTGTTGAAGGGTAGTAGATTTTCCCATTGCTCGAGGACGAGCAAGAGTCTAAGTGTGGGGTGTTGATGTTTGGCTTAAAGTGTATAGATTTCTATGTATATCGCCTCATATTTTACTTTTGTTTCGTGAGTTTTAGATGTTAAATTTGATGATTTATACTAATTTGAAGTGTTTTTATGTTTAGGAATGATTCAGGATCAAATGGGGCCGAAACGCGCGAAATTAGAGCCAAAACGGACGAAACCGGGATTTTTCGATTTTGGGCGGCACAAGCAGGGGCTGGGCACCACCTGTGGCGCTGGAGGAAGAAAGTTTATGAAGGGCAGCGCCCTGGTGGGCGCCCGGCGCTAGCTAGAGCGCTGGTGACGTGCATTTTTCCTTTTTTTCCCGGGACATGGTTATTTCGGCCCTAACCCTACCCAACACGTATAAAAGAAAGTCTAAGCTTGTTTTTGAGGCATAGACTTGATTTTATACGTGTTGGGTAGGGTTAGGGCCGAAATAACCATATCCCGGGCAAAATAGAAAAAATTCATGTCACCGGCGCCTTGGCTAGCGCCGGGCGCCCACCAGGGCGCTGCCCTTCATAAACTTTCTGCCTCCAGCGCCACAGGTGGCCCCCAGCCCTGCCTATGGTGCCCAAAATAAAAAAATCTCAGTTTCGTCCGTTTTGGCTCTAATTTCGCGCATTTTGCCCCCAATTGATCCTGAATAATTCCTAAACATAAAAACACTTCAAATTAGTATAAATCATCACATTTAACATCTAAAACTCACGAAACAAAAGTAAAATATGAGGCGATATACATAGAAATCTATACACTTTAAGCTAAACATCAAGTACCATGCAATCTGACTATTTCTTTAACGTACAACTGCGCATACTGCTCTACAGAATCTGTCATCTTTACTGGTAGGAAATGCACGGACCTTGTCAGTCGGTCTACAATAACCCAAATTGAATCATGCTTACGGTATGTGCGAGGTAGACCTACTACGAAATCCATATTAATCATTTCCCACTTCCACTGGGGTATCTCTATATCTTGAGCTAGGCCACCATGCCTCTGGTGCTCGGCTTTGAGTTCCTGGAAATTCAAACATTTAGCCACATGATTTGCTACTTTCTTCTTCATGCCTTTCCACCAAAGCACCTGGGTGAATAGAGTACCTCGAACTGTGAGCTTCTTCCATTATGGTCTTCCTAAGACCATCTACATCAGGCACACATAACCGATCATTCAACTTCAAAACTTCGTCACTTCCTAGAGTGAAAGCGGTGATTTCTTTGTTTCTAACTCCTTCTTTTAACTTCACTAAGTACGGATCTTCGTCTTGCTTAGCCTTAAAATGTGCAACTAGAGAGGATTGCGCTAAGGCATAAGCAGTTATAACTCCTTCTTCGGTCTCATCTAATCTAATTTCATCATTTGCTAGTTTTTGAATTTCTCGACCTAAAGTTCGCCTTTGTACTGCAAGATGGGCCAAGACACCCATTGACTTCCTACTAAGTGCATCCGCTACCACGTTATCTTTGCCCGGGTGATAAAGGATATTGATGTTATAATCTTTAAATAGCTCGAGCCACCTTCTCTGTCTCTAATTTAATTCTTTATGCTTGAAAATGTACTCGAGGCTTTTGTGATCTGTAAACACTTCAGGATGCTCGCCATAAAGGTAGTGTCTCCATATTTTTAATGCAAACACCACTACTGCAAGCTCCAAGTCGTGGGTGGGATAGTTCTTTTCATGATTCTTTAACTGTCTGGAAGCATAACAATAACTTTTCCATTTTGCATAAGAACACAACCAAGACCCACTCTAGAGGCATCACAATACACTGTGAACCCACCCGAACCTGTCGGCAAGGTTCACACAGGTGCAGTGGTCAACCTCTTCTTTAACTCTTGAAAACTCTGCTCACACGCGTCTGACCATTGAAACTTAATTGCTTTCTGAGTCAACTTAGTTAATGGAGCTGCAAGTGAGGAAAACCCCTCTACAAACCTTCTATAGTAGCCATCTAACCCCAAGAAACTCCTGATTTCGGTTGGCATCGTCGGCCTAGAACAGTTCTTGACTGCCTCTGTCTTCTGAGGGTCTACTTTTATGCCTTCACTAGATACCACGTGGCCTAATAATGCCACTGATTGCAACCAGAACTCACATTTTTAATTTGGCATAAAGCTCATTCTCCTTCAAGGTATGCAAGGCTATCCTGAGGTGTTCAGCATGCTCATTATTTCTCTTAGAGTATACCAAAATATCATCTATAAACACGATAATAAAGGTATTAAGGAATGGCTTGAAAACTCTGTTCATGAGGTCCATGAATGCAGCTGGAGCATTTGTCAACCCAAAGGACAATACTAGAAATTCATAGTGCCCGTAGCGAGTTCTAAAGGCTGTTTTAGATATATCTTCTTCTCTGATTCTAAACTAATGGTACCCCGACCTCAAGTCTATTTTTGAAAAGTACTTTGCACCCTGAAGTTGGTCAAATTAATCATCAATTCTTGGCAGTGGGTACTTGTTCTTAGTGATAACTTTATTCAACTGCCGATAGTCGATGCACATTCTGAGAGACCCATCCTTCTTCTTGACAAACAGGACCGGGGCACCCCACGGTGAAACACTCAGCCTGATGAAGCCCTTATCAAGAAGGTCTTTCAACTGTTCTCTCAACTCATTAAGTTCTGCTGGAGCCATCCTATAAGGAGGTATAGATATGGGCTGAGTGCCTGGCATGAGATCAATGCCAAAGTCTATGATTCTTTCAGGAGGAAGTCCGGGAAGGTCATCTGGGAAAACTTCTGGAAATTCTCTAACAATTGGCACTGACTGAAGAGCTGGTAGTTCTGATTCTGGATTAATGATGTGAGCCAAATAGGTGAGACACCCCTTACCGATCATTCGTTGTGCCTTAAGGTAAGAAATAAACTTACCTACAAGCGATGCTGAACTACCCTTCCACTCTAAGACTTCTTCATTTGGAAATTGGAACCTGACTAACTTGGCATGACAATCTAACATGGCATAGCAGGAAGACAACCAATCCATACCCATGATCACATCGAAATCCACCATTTCTAATTCTATGAGATTGGCCCCAGTGTTGCGACCTTGGACTGAAACTATACAACCTCTATAGACTGTTGTGACTTTCACTGACTTGCCAACCGGAGTAGATACTAGGAATGACTCACTAAGTTGTTCAGATTCTAGCCCGAGGTTAATTGCAAAGTATGGAGTCACATATGAAAACGTTGAACCTAGATCCATTATGGCATAAGCATTATGTGAGCAGACTAAAATTATACCTCTAATAACTTCTACAGATGCCTCTGCACTTTGACGATCAAGTGTAGCAAACAAACGGGGTTATCCCCCACCCTGAGTAACTCGATCTGGACCTCTGCCTACCCCATGCCCGGTCTGATTATGAGAACCACGAGTCTGAGGTGGTGCAACTGGAGTAGCTGAGGAACTAGAAGGATGAGTTGATCCACCACTGAAATTACGTGCAACTTTGGGCAGTTGGACTTTATTTGACCAATGTCTCCATAATGATAGCAACCATGAAACCCGAACTTGCACTGACCTGAATGTTGCCGCTTACAGGTTCCACAAAGACCTTGTTGGTTTGAATTTTGCTCAGCATGACTCTGGCTATGTGAGGATGATGTCCTAAAATTCTGATTCTGATGAGACTGGTTTCCATAACTCTGAGTACGTCTGAAGGAAGACCCACCACCTGACTGATGACTAAACCGAACTGGTGCTAATGACTCCTTATTAGAGGAATCCCTTCCGCCTCCGCTGGATATACCATTAAACCTGCCCGCTATCCGAGCTTTCTTGTTATGCTCTTTTTCTTCTCTCCTTTGTTGTCTGTCTTTTTCTAAATGCTTGGCAAATCCCACAACCGAGGAGAAGGTTGTCATCCCTACCGCTGTAGATGATGTCATATCCTTAATGTGATAACCCAAACCGCCAACAAACCTGCGAATCTTTGCTTTTTCTGTCTGAACCATGTGAGGAGCATGCTTAGACAACCTTATGAATTCCATGTAGTACTCTTGCACACTTTTATTCCCTTGCTTGAGATGTTCGAGCTCTGTAGCCTTAACTTCCCTATTCTCTTCTGGGATAAAGTTAGCCATGAAGGCCTCTTCAAATTCTTCCCAAGTAGGTGGACCATCATCTTCATCTCTTTCCTTTTCCCACATCTCAAACCAAGCGCCAACCACATCTCTAAGCTGGTAAGCAGCCAGCTCCACAACTTCATCATCAAATGCTTTCATCGCTCGGAGGGATTTCTTGACACCCTCCAACCACAACATTGGATCTTCATCAACTGTAGAACCATGGAACACTGGAGGACTCAACTTCAAAAATTCATTCACTCTTGAGGACTCAGAATTGTTTTGTCTATTTGATTGAGGTGGAATCTCATCTCTTCTCTCGTTCTGGTTTTCCATGAAGGCTTTAAACATCTCCATAGCGCTGTTGACTGCATTAAACATCTGACCCACCTCTGGAGATATAGCTGTCTGAGCCGGAGCTGCTATTAGGGGTGGTACTGGATCCTGAGGCACTGGATCATCATGCTCCACCCTTTCTTCCTGTTCAACCCCGGGTACTTGAACCCCATTTGTGGATTTACCCTTCATTTTCTGAGTTGAAGTCCTTTTTGTTCTGGCTTGAGCCACAATAGTAGCAATAGTTTCTTGAGCAGCATCCTGAGTGTCGGTGTCAGAGTTGCGAGTACGAGCCATTTCTGCGAGTTTTGGAGAAACGAATACATTAGATAATTTCTTAGAGGTAGGATCTACTGCACGATCTAAAGTATGAAAAAAATGAGACT
This sequence comes from Nicotiana knightiana, assembly GCA_005239525.1. NCBI lineage: Eukaryota > Viridiplantae > Streptophyta > Magnoliopsida > Solanales > Solanaceae > Nicotiana > Nicotiana knightiana. The sequence continues at coordinate 103,696 of ML386109.1, forward strand.
TTTCCTAAATGCTTGTAGCCTCCTGTTTATAAGTATGGCGCGCTTCATACCCATAAATGAGACTCTACTAACACGGCTTCATAGACCCCTAGGACTCCATAAACCTAAGGTTCTGATACCAAGTTTTTCACGACCCGTTTTCTAAACAAGCCGGGACCGCCACCCGATCACTTAACATGACCGAGCGAACCATCTGCACTTGTCAAATCTATTATAACTTCAAACTTTATATGCAATAAGGAAATACTCTAATCAAATTCTTTTAATTAATCTAAATATCTAAAATAAACCAACTCCAAAACTTTATTCGTAGAAAACAATAAAATACTACTAAGTTATTATCAAAAACATCTGAATCTTAATCCCACGACTATGTCTATGAAGCCTCTACTGATAAAACTGACTCACTGCTCAGGACATGAGATTTTCTGGCCAGTTCTCTAAGTAAACAAATAAATAGCTAGATAAATATGAATTTAAGGAATACTCCACGAACAAAAGTGGAGCTCACCAATAGCACCGGAAGAGACGGAAGTCCTAACCCGTAGCCTGTTCGCCTGCAAAACCGGTTCCTACGTTGCACCGCAGACCAACGTAGGTTCCCAAAAGAGAACGTCAGTACCATCCATTGTACTCAGTGAGTCTCAACGACAGGGACGAAACTTGAATAATATATACATTATGAACAAATGTTCTAAATGCATAGAAAACATAAAGTTTCTAAGAACAATTCTAAAATAATTGCATAATAGTAGTTTATGAATATTCTAAAAAGAATTCTTTTCGTTTTCAAAAAAATAAAAATAAAAATAAAAATAAAAAATAAAAAAATACTTCTCTTTATACTTTTGGAGTTCCAACTATCCTGACCTATTTCTGTTAGTCACCGTGTGATCGGCACGGGTTCGATCCCAACCTGATCGAATAGGCCCAATCCACGAGGTGCCACTCGCTTCATGGTTATTAGCGCTCATGTATCATACCTTAGCATGACTAAGTAAATTCTCAACAACGAGACCCTCGACTCGTGTGCTCCCTACTTTGGCACAAGTAGTTTCAGGAAGTCAACACCTTGGTCAGGACCCTCGGCCTGGACGATGACCCCTTCTCAGAATAAAGGATACTCCCAAAAATCTTTTCTTTCTAAAACTTCTTCTTGTGACTTTTCAAGTCTAAATCTTTCAAACATACTTATTCTAGAATTCTTAAATATAAAGTATGGCATAAGAATGAAATAACATTCAAAATTATTTCTAAACATTCTTGCTTTTTCATGAATTTTTAACATGAAAATGTCATATAAGAATAACACAAAAATCTAAAAATTTATGCACATATATCAAAATAAATCATCTAACGTTAACTAAAATAATTCCAAGTTAATAGGAACTCACTCACTTCAATTAAGTACATATTCACTCTTTTAGTCAATTTATCAAACACCTTGTATGCATACTTTTGTGAGTTAAACCACTTTGGTAAAGAGTTTTATCAACTCACCTCAAAATTTCTCGAGCCAATACGTAGGCCCCAGTCCAATTGACACCAGTCAAACAATCGATTCTACAATAACCAGTGTATTTTAATCAATTTTAAAGTTTTACACCTAAACATGAAATTTATTGTTGATATAGAGAGAGAAGGGAATTAACTATTCAACTCCTACCTATTACTACTGCAGGGTAATAAAGAATAGAGAAATTTATATACATGAGTGTAAAAATAAGCGAGTTATGAAGAACCCTAGAATTTTCGTCGCCTTGGGTTGTTGCCTCTGTTTCTCGAGCAAACAGAATGTTAATTATGTTTGCTTTTGGGTAATGTTTATTCACGCCTCTTTTGAGGCTATTATGTTTGGCCAACAGCCCTTTATGGGTGTACTTTCACCTTTTCCCTTTTTATTTCTTTTGATTTAAGTAGTATTTAATTATACATACTTTTAGTAATTACTAATATTAAAATTATTAATATTTTTTTAATTGTATATCTAATTATTTAAGTGTGTGTGTGTGTATATATATATATATATATATATATATATATTCACTATAGGCAAAATAAAATAATAGTAATAATAATAAAAATAATAATGTAATTCTATAATTAGTGTGTCTCCAAACTTTTATAAATTTGAGGAGTGTTACAGAGAACATGAACTTTATGGCAAAGGACAAAAATTTAAAAATAAGTCATAAGGAATTTTCAAGTTCAACACAACAATGAATGATACCGGTGAAAAAAAAAGTCGGGGATAGAATTCATTTATTCATACAAGTAGAAGAACTAAACATACAACTCTTTAATGTGATCCAGAACTGGCCCTTTTTGCTTAAGATCTAAATGGTTACAAAGCTATGACCTAGTAGAAGAAGCCCCTCATTAATTATATCATGACAAGAAGAAGATGCAACTGCTGAGAGCATGAAGTATCTAATTGAGAAACCTAATGGGAGAGTAATCTATAGTTGAACTATTAGAACTCAGTTCTTCCCTCTCCAGATCACGATTACTCGGTGTGGAAGTAGTTAACTTTTCTTTTTAGTCATTTTCCAGGAACATTCATATTGGAATGGATATCAAACAAATCTACGATATGAGGAATTGAACCAAACCCTCTACTGATTCTTAGTTTTTCTTGACAAAATCTAAAATAAAAAACTGCCATTATCATTAGATCATATACAGAGTATTAGAGGAAATGAATTACCCCAACACATGACAAAATATTGACAATATCATAATTACCTTGACACCTACAACCAGAAGAACACATGCACGAAAAGTCTAGACACTTATTGCGTTGTCATGCATGGTTGAAAAGATAATATGAGGATTGAATGAAAATAATACATTAATAAATACTCAAGACACAACTTTAATAATCATGTCAACCTTTTCAATTATAAAAGTGTTGGTTAATTTAGAACTGTTTGCAGGCATTACGTTTTGTGATTGTTGATGAGAGATATGTCACCATAGTCACAAGCTCGGTACTAAATGAAGCTCTATACAATGAAACATTGGAGAAATATACAAGTCTTCTATGCCTATACTAGAGTAGAAGGGGACTTGTGGGATTCTACGGACGCGGCAGAATTACCTCGCGGTCTCCTGGCTGCTGCTAGACGACTCCTAGCCACGATACTGGGTGCTGGTACCTGGATCTGCACATGGGGGAAAACATGCGCAGGAAAGGGCGTGAGTAATCCACATTCGGTACTCCGTAAGTGCCAAGCCTAACCCCAGTCAAGTAGTGACGAGGTCAGGTTGAGGCCCTATTGAGTTTTTAAAAACAAGTCAATATATAATTTAGAACAGTGAAATACAGGTAAGCAATGATAAACATGATTAACGAAGACGGGAAGATTTAATAACAGAAAGAGAGCCCGGATCAACACATCATATATCTCAACAGTAAATGTGCAATACAGTACACGGGGAAAGCTCCCGGATCTCAGTCCGTAGTCCCAACTTAAATATGCTATGCAGACAGGGGGAAAGCTCCCGGATCTCTGTCCGTAGTCCAAATTTAAATATGAAATACAGTACAGGGGGAAAGCTCTTGGATCTCGGGCCGTAGTCCCAATTTAAATATGCAAAGCAGAAGTATGTCAATTATGGCTTAACTTAAATAGTCCAGGAAGAACAACATGTAAGAATAGAGTAAAACTACCTAAGCATGATGTGACTAGTAGCAAATAAGAGAAAATCAATCAGAACAGGTAGGCATGCTTACTCTTAGGCTATCTACTCAATTAAGATAGGAAACAATAATATATGAATGGAAATGAGCGATTTCATGGGAGTAAAAATAGGATTTTAGCAACAATGACCCGTGTATGCACTCGTCACCTCGCGTACACGGCGTCCACATAATGAAATCAGTATAAAAATGCCTAAGGGAAAGTCTCCAACATAGAATTAGGCAAGCCACTTACCTGGACTGCGCTAATCAACTCAATACCAAGCTCTTGCCACGAGTATCTGACTCCGGGTGGCCCAAATCTATTCAAATCGATTGCATGGTGTAAATATCACTTCAAGGGAACAAAATAACTAATTATTTATAAGCTAATACGCGAAATTAAGAAATTCACCCAAAAAGTCCCCCGGGCCCACGTCTCGAAATCGGGTAAAATTTATATTTCTCGAACACCCATTCGCTCATGAACCCACTCGAACAAGAATCAACAAAATCCGACGTCTAAATCTCCCTAAATCCTCAGATTTCTACTTGGGGAAATTTCATCCCAATTTCATGGTTTTTCATCCAATTTCATTGATTAGATTGAGGAAATTGATAGAGATTATTGATATACAAATGGATTAAGGTTAGAAAACGTTACCTATGATTCTCCTCTTCAAATCCCACTGAAAATCGCCAAGTTCCGAGCTCACAATCGATTTTGGAATTATGAAATTCAAACCCTCAGATTTTTGATATAAACTGCCCAGACATTTCACACCTGCGACACTGGGATCGCACCTGCGGTGCCGCACCTGCGGTGCCGCACCTGTAGAAACCCAATCGCAGGTGCGGAGGTTCACTAAGTGGCCTTGGGTCGCACCTGCGGCACCCCTTTCGCACTTGCGTGCCCGCACCTGCGAAAATACCAGCGCATGTGCGAAAATTCCTTTAATGGCCTAGGTTGCACCTGCGGCACCTCCTTCGCACCTGCGTGTCCGCACCTGTGGAAATACCATCGCAGGTGCGAGACACCAGAACCAGAATGGTTCAGCTGTTCTCAATTTCACAAAACTCACTCGTTGGGCATCCAAAACAACCCCGAGACCCCCAGGACCTCAACCAAACCTACCAACTGACCCTAGTACCTTGTTCAAACTTGGTCGAGCCTTAAAAACATATCTCATAACATCACAATCATCAATTATGCATACATTCAAGCCTAAGAACTTAGGAAATTTCTAGAATTCACATCCGACGCCGAAACACGTCTTAACTCATCCGAATGACCTCAAATTTTGCACACAGGTCATAAATGACATTACGGGCCTGCTTTCGCTTTCGGAAATCCATTCCGAGTCCAATATCAAAATCTCACCTATCGGCTGAAATCGCCGAAATTCTAATTTTCGCCAATTCAAGCCTAAATCCACAACCAACCTCGAAAACACATTCTGAGCATGCTTCTAACCCCGGAATCACCCAACGGAGCTAACGGAGCCAATAGAATTCCATTCCGGATCCGTCTTCACACAGCTCTAGCTATGGCCAGATTTTTAAAGTTAAATTCCACATTTATGGACTATTTGTCCAAAATCACCCTGGATTTCATTACTCAACGCTCCGATAAGTTCCAATAACATAAATAGACATGGGAGAAACGGTAAATAGGGGACCGGGGCGTTAATTCTTATAACGACCGACCGGGTCGTTACAGGTAAAAGCAGCAACATTTGAATATTAGTAACTAATACTTATACTATAAAAGGTTGCACCTCTTCAAATGAATTTAGTTACTTTATTTAATAATTTTTTTAAGTAGAATATTTAAATTAATTAAAAGGACAATTATGTAATTCAACTTTTCAATTAAGGTCTTCCTACCTTTAATACAATGTAGAGGGTGTTTGGATTGACTTTTAAGCTGGTCAAATCAGCTTTTAAGCTCTAGGAAAAATAAAAAAGTGCTTAAAATGAGTTATAATTTTCTTAAAACAAGGCGAAAGCAAGAAGCTGAGCAATCCCAACTTATTGCTTTTTGGCTTAAAAGCTATTTCTGCTGAAAAGTCACTTTTTTCGGGCGATTTGCAGTCATACCCTATATAGCAGCCACTTTTTAACCTATACCCTATTTTTATAAATTATTGATTTGGTAGCCAACTGAAAAATCCGTACTAATATGACCATTCTACCCCTGGCAAAACGTATAAAAACACTTTACGATTTGCATCACGCACAAAACAATTCACCGATCCTCCTCCATCACTCCGTCTATTCTCAGATCTCCTCTCCCAAACCAGAAATTTGAACCAGACTCAAATTCAAAAATTCAGATTGTAAGTATTGCAATTCAGTTTTCGAATCTGATTGAACTTCATGATACAAATTAGTTTTCGTAATGATGAGACCTGAGATTTTCAATGACAAAGTTTTGTACTGCATAACATGCAGAAGTTTTCCTTTAATTAAGGTTTTTTCTAAAATATGCTTAATTCTAATAAGTTTTTGCTGAATGTGCTTTTATTTGCTAAACTTCAGTGCTAATAATATGCTTAAGTTATGTCCTGCTTTCTATAGTTTTTTGATGAGTTTTTCCAAAAACTTCAGCATATATGCTGAAGTTGTTTAGTTCATTTTCTAAGCACTTCAACATAACTGTTGAAGTTTTCCTCTAATTAAGGTTTTTAATAAGTTTTTGCTAAATTTTTTGGTTTATTTGCTAAACAAGGTGAATTTTTTGGTTTATTTGCTAAACAAGCTGAAATTTTTGTTTTTTTTTGCTAAACTTCAGCACTAATAATATGCTTAAGTTATGTACTGCGTTCTATAGTTTTTTGATGAGTTTTTTCAAAAACTTCAGCATATATGCTGACGTTGTTAAGTTCATTTTCCAAACACTTCAGCATAAATGCTGAAATTTTTCTTTAATTAAGGTATTTTTGACTTTATAGAAAAATAATATTAAAAAAAATACAGAAAAACATTCAAAGAAAAACTTAAGCATCTTGTGCTGAAGTTTTTTCGTTCATTTGCTAATACTTCAGCTCTTCAGATGTTGAAGTTTTTTCCTGGATACAATAGTTTTGTCATGACTTTTTCCAAAAACTTCAGCATAATGCTAAAGTTTTTTAGTTTATTTGCTAATACTTTAGCATTGAATGTGCTGAAGTTTTTCTCCTGCATGCTCAAGTTAAATATAATTTGTGCTTAACTTTGTCCTACATTAATCAGCTTTTTCATGAGCTTTGTTCTCTAGTACATTTGCTCAAACTTCAGCTTTTTTTCATAATTAAATTCTTATCCTAATACTTGACTCTAAACATGCTTCTCTAGGATGAGTTCAATTTGCGTTGTACTTAATTTCAATGGAAGGTGGACTACTGACTTCAAATACTTGGATCATGATACAAAGCTTGTTCTTATTAATAAACAAGTATCATTCAATTCTTTCCTGAAAAAATTAGTGAAGTTACAAATATTAATTCAAGTAGATATTCCATAAAGATATGGTTTGATATCAAACTAAATACAAGCAAATGTATGCTTGTAACTTCAGATGAAAAACTCAGTACTTGTATACATTTGCGAACAACTGATTCAGCCTACAAGAATTATCATTTTGTTATCGAAAAAATACAATGTATTTCTCACAGTATAGGTGGTTCAGAATCTGCAACATTCAACCAATCTCTTGACAGTATAGCAGCTTCAGAATAATTTGCTGATTAGCAACATGAACTAGGGCAGCTAATAGTGGTAGTAGACAACGAGCAACAACCTTCTAATATTACATCTGCTTCAGAATATAGAATGCTACAACAATCACCACCTCCTCCAATAAATTCATACTAGTTTGTCAATGAGCAAGAAGAAGAAGAAGGACATCTAATAATGCAAATTAACAACCAACACAGTATCCAACAAAAATTTTTGTTACCTTCTGCAATGATAAACAACAATGAAGATGAAGAGAATATGGAATTAATACCGGTAACATCAGATACAATTGATGAAATTGCTGAAACTTCTAGTTCCTCTAAGAAATCAAGAAAAAGAGTGAGGAGAAAGCTGAAATAATCTCCACCATGTAAAATACTTAGGCATGATGCATTGCCTGAGGAAGTAAAAGTAGGATCAATTTTTGAGGACAAGGAAAATATGACTAAATTTTTCTACATCTTGGAGATAAACCAAAAGTTTGAATTCACAGCTGTTAGATCATGTTCAAAGAGATATGAGCTGAAATGCATTGAGGAGAAATGTGGTTGGATTGTGCGTGCTACCAGAATAAAAAATTTCACAGTTTTCAGGGTGATAAAATATCATAACAACCATGAATGCTCAGTTGATGCAAGAAAATCATATCAGAAGCATGCTACATCAAATTTTATAAGTGAACAAATTTTAGAACATGTTCGAGACAAAAAAATAGAGCATACACTAGCCTTTGTAGAAAATAAAATGAAAAAGAAATTTGGAATTGACATTGGATATCACAAGGCATGGCGCGCTATTCAAAAAGCTATTGCTTGCATAAGGGGAACACCGGAAGAGAACTACCAGATTCTTCCTTCATACCTACACATGATGGTGCATAGAAACCCAAGAACGTACACAAGCATAAAAAGAGATGAGCAGAATCGGTAAGCAAAACAAATACCAACCATCAGTCTGAAGTTAAACTTCACACCTTATGATTTGTTCTTTTGTGTTTCACTGTACAGGTTTTGTTACATGTTCTTTGCTCCTGCAGCATCAATAGCTGGTTGCTCCTACTGTAGACATGTTATTGCAATAGATGCAATGTTTTTAAAGTCAAAATATCGTGGCGTTCTATTTGTTGTTGTATCAAAGGATGCAAACAATCAAATATTTCATCTATCTTTTGGTATAGCAGAATCAGAAAACAATGAGGCGTACATTTGGTTCTTCGGAGAAATGAGAGAAGAAATTCAAGTCCGTCATGAACTGGTTTTCTTGTCAGATAGAAACCAATCGATCGCAAATGGGATTAGAAAAGTTTATCCTGAAGCTCACCATGGTATCTGCCTCTATCACTTTGAGAAAAATTTAAAGCAAAGACATGCAAAAATCATGGTAATAAATCTTTTTCAAAGCGCTGCAAGGTCAAACAAACGTGAAGATTTTAATAAGTTAATGTCCCAACTCAAAAGTGTTGACAAGAAAATATACAATTACATAATGGAAGAGCCTCCAGAAAGATGGGCTCGATCGTGATTCCCACGACGATGTTATGATATGCTGCAACAAACATTGTAGAATCAATGAATTTCGTGTTACTAAAAGCGAGAGAAATGCCTATTTTAAGCAAGTTAGATTACATCCAAGAAAAGTTGGGAGAGTGGTTTTACGAACGGAGGAAAAAAGCAAATGAAACTTTTTACAGTATCAATATGGGCAAAAGAAGAGATGACTAAGAAGATGGACTTGGCTTGCAAAATGATTCTGAGTATATTTATTAACTTCAGGATTTACTTTCAGCATGTTTTCTCAATAGCATAATCACTTATGCTTTTTATATCTGGTACAGTGATTTACTGCTTACATATAAAAAACTTCATACTAGCTGAAGTTTTGTCCCTAGGTTCTATAGTTTTGTCGTCATGAGCTTTTTGTAAAAACTTCAGCACCCATCATGCTGAAGTTATGAGCTTTATGAAAAACTTTAGCAGAAGATGCTNGAAGTTAATTAGTTCATTTGTAAAAACTTCAGCACCCAACATGCTGAAGTTTTGTCCCTAGATTCTATAGTTTTGTCGTTATGAGCTTTATGAAAAACTTTAGCAGAAGATAATGAAGTTAATTCGCTCATTTGTAAAAACTTCAGCACCCCATGTGCTGAAGTTTTGTCCTGGATTCTATAGTTTTGTAGTCATGATCTTTCTGAAAAACTTCAGCATAATTACTTCTGTTTTTTATATCTGCTACAGTGATTTACTGCTTACATATAAAAAACTTTATACTTTTTCTTTTTGAATCAATAATACACTAATATAGTTTATCTTAATTTTCTATTCCTTCTTAGGTATTCAACCTTGATTCAATGATGTTTAGAATAAATAGTGAAGAAATTGAATTCATTGTGGACTTAAAAAAAGAACTTGTGACTGCTTGGAATTTCAACTTGATGAATTGCCCTGCTCACATGCAACTGCTGCTATTAACAAGAGATATTTGCAAAAATCTGATTACTGCTCAAAATGGTATTCAAAGGAAGCAGGTTCAAAACATATGAAGGACATGTGAATACTGTGGGAGATAAAAAATCATGGGATATTCTACTAAATGTAGAATCTGAGATCACAAAACCTCCCGATGTAGAGATTTTACAAGGAAGAAGATAAAAGAAGAGGCATATGCCAGCGACTGAATCAGTACCATGGAAGTCTACCAAATGCAATCGATGTAAACAAATTAGGCATAATAGAACAACTTGCTTATCTTCTCCAGCACCTCATCCATATTCCAAGAAACACGCTGAAAAATCCTCCAACGCTCAATAATTCTTGGTCAGAATTTAGACTTTCATTTTTGTATGATATATTTCAAATGTGATTGTTTTCGTACAAATAAAAAAACTCTTGCACTCTTTTATATATTGTTGAAGTACAAACCACTCGTTTTTTTTTGCGTAGGCTTACAAGTTTGGTTGCATTTTAAAAAAGTACACAATGACTTCAGCAAGAAAGAACTGTATGTGAAATACATATCCTTAACACACACACACACACACACACAAAACTTAAGCATAAAATGTTCAAGTTTCATTTATATAAACAACAAAAAACATAAAGAAAAACAAGGCCATCATACACATTGACAAAATAAAAAGCAGAATCATAAAAAATATTAACAAAAAAGCACGATATAAAACACATAAAAAAGGATTACAAAAACTAAGCATCATCGCAACTATCAGAACAGTACCCATCAATTTCTCGAAATATGTCGTCATCATCAGAATCGGAGATAACTATAGGATACTCGGGCAAAAGACCACAAAGCCCAATGAGATCAGTCTTCAACTTGTTGAACTCAGGACGCAACTCACTTTGTTCAACTATTACTCTGTCCATAAGAGAAGGAAGACTCTTCAGGTTGTTTTTCAGCTTGGCATAGTCGTCCCAGATGGGAAACTTAAAACAATCAAATTGGTGGAAAACCTTGTCAAATGAGCTTGGATAACCTTGACAACTACGTTCAAGGTTAATCCTGTGCTGGAATGATTCATCGGCAATAAAATTTGGTCTGATTCTTTCCCAATCAACCTTTATTTGATCTCACTTTTTCATAAGGTTACACATTGGTACGTTATTGTTCCAATCAGACTTCAAACTACCCCACTTCTGCATAATTTCTTCCATTGAAAGCTTCCTACTTTCGCTTGCACCAGACATTCTTTCTTCAAAAAAAGATAAAAGACTAAGGATGAATATAAATTTAAGGAAATATGATAGAAGTCTATAGATAACTATGAAATTTTCAAGTGAAATTTTACGTTCAGAGAAATTCAATGTGAAAGGTAAGTAGGTGGTAAAACAAGTAAGTGGTAAGTGTTACTTCAGTCTGTCCACAATTTTTGTACAGTAATAAATAACTTCAGCCTCATAAATTTTCAGACAATATATGTAAATGTAAGATAAGTAGGGGATAAAAGACAAAAAGTAGCTAGTAAATGCGAAAAAGATAAGTATCAATTTTAAAAAAATATGTTGAAGTTTTGTCGTCATGAGATTATGAAAAACTTCAACATCTTATGCTGAAGTAAATTAGTTCATTTGTAAACACTTCAGCACCTAATGGGCTGAAGTTTTTATCACTGGATTCTATAGTTTAGTAGTCATGAGCTTTATGAAAAACTTCAGCACAAGATGCTGAACTAAGTTAGTTCATTTGTAAACACGTCAGCACCTTACGTGCTGAAGTTTTTATCATTGTATTCCATAGTTTAGTTGTCATGAGCTTTATGAAAAACTTCAGTACAAGATGCTGAAGTAAATTAGTTCATTTATAAACACTTCGGCACCCTACGTGCTGAACTATATTCTATAGTTTAGTCGTCATGAGCTTTATGAAAAACTTCAGCACAAGATGCTAAAGTAAATTAGTTCATTTTTAAATACTTCAGCAACCAGTGTGCTGAAGTTGTTATCCCTAGATTCGATAGTTTAATAAGTTAATTCTTAAAAAGTTTAGTACTCCCTATGCTGCACTTTTTATCCCTGAATTCTATAGTCAATTAGTTCATTTGAAAAAATTTCAGCATATTGTTAACCTAAGACAAAATAGACAAACGTATTTGATAATGCTAATAGAGGAAAAATTTATAAGATAGAGATCACATTATTCACACAATTCATTTTATTTTCACTACCAATTACAACAACAACAATAAACCCAGTTTATAAAAGGCTACATGGTAGGCGGATAAGGGGAATGAAGAGGAATAGGTGCTACTGATGAAGAGTCATCTAAGGTTTGAAGATCTCCCAAGGGAATGAACGTCTCAATGACTAGAAAATTATAGACATGACACATAGGGAAATGAAGAGGAATAGGTGCTACTGATGGAGAGTCATCTAAGGTTCGAAGATCCCTCGGGGGAATGAATATCTCCATGATTAGAAAATAGGAGACATGACACAGTCTTTTCTTCTGCTGGACAACCTTCTCAAATGAGCTTGCATAACCTTCAAAACTACGTTCAAGGTTAAGCATGTGCTGGAATGACTCATCCACAATAAATTTTGGTCTGATTCTTTCTCAATCATCCTTTATTTGATCCCACTTATGCATAAGATTACACATTAGTACGTAACTGTTCCAATCAGACTTCAAACTATCCCATTTCTGCATAATTTCTTCCACTGAAAGCTTCCTACTTCCGCTTGCACCAGACATTCTTTCTTCAAAAAAGATAAAAAACTAAGGATGAATATAAATTTAAAGAAATATGATAGAAGTCTATGGATAACTATGAAATTTTCAAGTGAAGAGATTATTAATATAGCCAAAGAGTGCACCTAATCAATTTATTATCTATAAATGTAAAAGTAACTTTTCAGGTCTCTTTTACTGTTTTACATTCAGAGAAATTCAATGTGAAAGATAAGTAGGTGATAAAACAAGTAAGTGGTAAATGTTACTTCAGCCTGTCCATAGTTTTTGTACAGTAATAAAATAACTTCAGCCTCATAAATTTTCAGACAATAAATGTAAATGTAAGATAAGTAGGTGATAAAAGAAAAAAAGTAGCTAGTAAATGCGAAAAAGATAAGTATCAATTTAAAAAAATATGCTGAAGTTTTGTCGTCATGAACTTTATGAAAAACTTCAGCATCTTATGCTGAAGTAAATTAGTTCATTTGTAAATACTTCAGCACCTAATGTGTTGAAGTTTTTATCACTGGATTCTATAGTTTAGTCGTCATGAGCTTTAAGAAAAACTTCAGCACAAGATGCTGAACTAAGTTAGTTCATTTGTAAACACGTTAGCACCTTACGTGTTGAAGTTTTTATCACTGTATTTTATAGTTTAGTCGTCATGAGCTTTATGAAAAACTTCAGCACAAGATGCTGAAGTAAATTAGTTCATTTTTAAATACTTCAGCTTCCAGTGTCCTGAAGTTTTTATCCCTGGATTCGATAGTTTAGTCGTCACGAGCTTTATGAAAAATTTCAACACAAGATGCTGAAGTATTCATTTGTAAAAATTTTAGTACTCTCTAAGTTGAAGTTTTTGTCCATGGATTCTATAGTTAATTAGTTCATTTGTAAAAAGTTCAGCATAGTGTTACGAGTTCTTACCTAAAATAAAATAGGCAATCATATTTGATAATGCGAATAGAAGAAAAATTTAAAAGACAGAGAACACATAATTCACACAAATTAATGCATATTCAAAAAATTCAAATTTCGTTTTCACTTACATCCTTGAAAAAGATGAAAAAAATATTTTTCATTTACAAATTATTCTCTATTCAAAGAAATTCACACAAAGTCTCTTTATATTCTCCATAGTCATGTCTTTCTTGCCCTTCTGGACTTTCATAATTTCTATCTTCTTTCACTTTCCATGATCACAAAGATTTTTTAAAAAAATGCTGTCTTCGTTCATAAGAGAAAAGAAGAAAATGTTGGAAAAGACATGCTTAAATGGTGTGCATCTAGGAATTTGTGGGAAGCAAAGATAATGAACGAGACGTCCAGAAATTTCATGTGTGACGGAGACTGGCCACAATTTGTGGTGCATCACAAATATCCCAGAACTCGAGTTTGTCATGCAGCACAATCTATGGTCTTTCTCCTTCACACATGAAATTTCAATACGTCCCATTCATTATCTTTGCTTCCCCACGAATTCCTTGCTACACCCAATAAGCATGTCTTTGTCAACACTTTCTTGTTTATCTTTGAATACAAATTTAAAGAAATATGATAGGAGTCTGTGGATGACTATGAAATTTTCAAGTGAAGAGATTGTTTATATAGCCAAAGAGTGCACCTAATCAATTTAATATCTATAAATGTAAAAGTAACTTTTCAGGTATGTTTAATGCTTTACGTTCAGAGAAATTGAATGTTATAAGATAAGTAGGTGGAAGGTGAAACTGGGCCTTTTGCATCCGTACCCACTTTTTGTGTCACGTTTTAACTTATACCCGCTTTGTAAAAAAAATTACCTCGGTACCCGCTTTTGCGCATAACTTCAGCATACAAGGCTGAAGTAGCAAAGGCAATCACGCAAAACTTCAGCATTCTAGTAGACGGGCCTGAAGTAGCTTGCGAACTTTTTGTCTTTGTAACTGGGGAACTAACTTCAGCTCTAGTAAATGGGGAACTTTAGCTCTAGAGCTGAAGTTTTTGTCTTTGTAACTGGGGAGCTTCAGCCCCGTATGCTGAAGTTTTGTCTTTGTAACTGGGGAACTTCAGCTCTAGAGCTGAAGGTTTTGTCTTTGTAACTAGGGAACTTCAGCTCTAGAGCTGAAGTTATAAAGACAAAAACTTCAGCATACGGGGCTGAAGTTCCCCAGTTACAAAGACAAAACTTCAACTCTAGAGCTGAAGTTCCCCAGTTACAAAGACAAAACTTCAGCTCTAGAGCTGAATTTTTTGTCTTTGTAACTGGGGAACTTCAGCTCTAGAGTTGAAGTTTTGTCTTTGTAACTGGGGAACTTCAGCCCCGTATGCTGAAGTTTTTGTCCTTATAACTAGGGAACTTCAGCTCTAGAGCTGAAGTTTTGTCTTTGTAACTGGGGAACTTTAACCCCGTATGCTGAAGTTTTGTCTTTATAACTGGCGAACTTCAGCTTAACTGGTGAACTTCAGCTCAGCGAGGGAAAGGGAACTGAAGTTATTTAAAAAATGGGTACAAGTTAAAAGTTTTAAAAAAAAAGCGGGTATAGGTTAAATGGGGGCGACCAAATAGGGTACCCCACGCAATTTTTACGGTGAAACTAGTAAATGTAAAAAATATAAGTATCAAGTTAAAAAAATACAGCTTTATAAAAAACTTCAGCACAAGATGCTGAAGTCAATTAGTTCATTTGTAAAATCTTCAGCACCTCATATGCTGAAGTTTTGTCCTGAATTCTATAGTTTTGTCATGAGCTTTTTTAAAAACTTCAGCAGAAGAAGCTGAAGTTAATTAGTCTATATGCTGAAGTTTTCTCCTGTATTCATTAGTTTATCAGAAAAAGCTTTTTGAAAAACCTTCAGCACAAGACAAGCTGAAGTTTTTTAGGAAGGTTGTAAAAACTTCAGCACAAGACAAACTGAAGTTTTTTTTTCTGGATTCATTAGTTTACTTCATGGTGAAGTTTAGTATGCTGAATTTCATCAAAAATATACTAAAAATTCATGATAAAAGAGACAAAATGTATTAGTTTTCACTTATATCCTTTTTTAAAAAAAGAAAAAAATTTGTTTTTCATTTACAAATTATACTCTATTAAAAAAATTCACATACAGTATCTTCATATTCTCCATGGTCATCTCCTAATTTCTCTTCTGGAGTATCATAGTCGCTTTCCTTTTTCCACATTGCATGAGCCCACAGATTTGCAGCCAATTCTCTTATGAATGTCAGTGTCTGACTTTGATTGAAATGCATGACATCTTCTCTCTTCAACCGCATATCCATGAACTTAAGAGTACCACAATCAACACTACAAAAAACACGTGAAACAAGAATTGAAGACTAGTTAACACGAGAAGAAAAAAATAATAAACATAAGATGCATCGTTAAAAGATATGCCAAACACGTACATGTTAACCTGTAGGGGTGTCTTCGTCCACATAATTTGAAATTTATCCACACAATTTTCTGCCCAACTTTTATTGTGTGACTCAAAGTCCAAGCATTTGAGACAGTGTGGGATCAACCAGACATAAATTTCGACATGTTTAAACGCACTTTCGTATGATATATTTTTTAAGGAATAATACATATATATAATTTTCTCTTTAAAGCTCAGAAGTTCAAAAAAGTAGTGCATTGATGTTTGCTTCCCTGTTGGCAGAAGTCGAAATGAAAAAAATACTTTTTCAGCACATGCCCATGAGATACCACATGAGAGGTCAATGCCTCTTACATAGCTGGCCACCATTTCACCAGTTGATTGATCATCAATCCAAGTATACTCTGTAAGTTCCTGAAACACCACTTCGTCTTCTTCTTTAAAAGCCTCTTCATCCTGTTTTTTGGATGTCCTCTTTCTCTTTGATTTACTTTTTGCCTTTTCCCTCATTTTTAAATTTTTTTTCTTTTCGTCAGCTCTAGGATGAACAATACCTAGCTTAGTCATATACTAATAAAAAAGTAAATATGTTATTGCACATCTTGGTTTTGGATAACTTGGCAGGTGATAGCAATATTTTTTTCCGCAAGAAATATATGCCCACTTCAATATGCTGCAATAGAACAACAAAAAAATAAAATATGTGAAATAATAAACTTCAGCATGCATAAGTATGAAATTTTGAAAAAAACGCACTACAAAACTGCATGACAACATATAAGTATGAAATTTTGAAAAAATGCATTACAACTAGAAACTACAAACTGCATGACAAAAACTTAAGCATATTGAGTTTGAAGTGTTAGGAAATAATCTAAAAAATCTGCAGCATATTTGATTTAAAAAGTTTAGAAAAAAAAACTAGAGACTGCATGTCAAAATTTCAGCATAAATGCTGAAGTTGTTTAGTTCATTTTCCAAAAACTTCAGCATAAACAAGCTGAAGTTTTAGTTTTAATTGCTAAACTTCAGCACTAAAAATATGCTTAAGTTATGTCCTGCTTTCTATACTATAAAAATAACTGAAGTTATGTCCTACTTTCTATACTATAAAAATAACTGAAGTTATGTCCTACTTTCTATACTATAAAAATAACCTGAGATTTTGAGAAATACAGTTGAAAACTAAATCAAAAAATAAATTTAATAACTTACTTCATCTGAAAGATCAGAGTTAGGATCCACAAGCTCGGTAAAGAATGACTTTGGAATGGGCATTCTAACTAATCTGAATGGATTGGAATTATATTCACTATCATCCTTCTTCAACCAGTCATTAAATCTTCCGATAATTCCACTGTCTCGATTAACATAATGGAAGGGACACTGTAGTCTTTCCTTCTTTCCAATCTTGCCCCCTTTGCTTTTCTTTAGGAACAACATAAGAAGATTTCAACCAAATACTCTCCATACGAATCCTTTTCTCTTTTTTATCTGCTTTTCTTTTTGGTTTCTCTTCCTGATGTTCCGTCACAACTAACTACTGCATTTCAGCAGCAGGGGAAGATTCCACAGTCATGGTATCACCTACTTCACCAACTTCTTGTTGTTCCGTTACAGCTAACTGCTTCTGTTAAGCAACATGGGGAAATTCCATAGCCATGGTGGCAGATCTTTGACCAACTCGTTGTTGTTCACAATCTTCTTGTCTCTCTTCACCAACAACATCAACAGAATTTCCTTCAGAACGAGTCCCTTCTGTACTACCAATTGAAAATGAACATATGTTGAGGTTGGGGATATCACTGGTGTCACTCATAACATTAGAAGACATGGAAATCTTCCTTCTCTTAGGATTTGGAAGAAGTTGTGATGCATCAGATGATATCTGCAAAAGCAAGGAAAATATATACACAAATACAATTGATACAAAACATACATTAGGCAAAACAAAACAACTTGTAATCGAATTGCAGAAAATAACTACCTGGTCTAAGTGCACAAATGGTGTTTGAATTCCAACGGATCCACTTCCATTAGGGTTAAATATGCCTATATCTTCATGCAAATTTTTTTTTTAAATAATACTGACTAAATTTTATAAAATAATACAAACACAATTCACACCTGTTTGTGAGCCAACAGGTGTGAATACATGTATTTCTCCTTTTTCATATAGCCGAAGAATCTCACCAATTTATTTTGAAGCTGCATCCAATCCTTCTAAATAATAATAAAAAAACATACAAAAAAATAAATAAAGTATGTAAAATTTCAAACTGTAAAAAATATACTTGGATCAAATGTAATAAATTCATGATCTATAGAATACCTTGACATTTGTCTTGCACTGTGGTTTCTTGCATGATTTTGTCGATATCAGTTGCTCCAGGGTCATCCAATTTTGCAGCAACATCGAGGAGCATTTGAGTATTCTCTGAAAGCATTTTATCAACTCTATCTTCATTAAATTCAACATCATCAGAGAGTTTTTCAGTTGTATTAACTTCCACTGCATGTTCATAAAGAGGGGGAACGAATAAATGACCTATATATATATATATATATATATATATATATATAATTTATACCTATACTATAAATTTCCTGTGTCCCTTCACCTAGCAAAGCGATTTTAGCGCAAATAGCAAGTGCATCTGCAAATGGATTACCTCTCTCAATATTGGTACACGCATCACTTGATGTCCGTTCTTCTGTACCAACAGGTGCATGATCACAATCACCAATCAAATTGTCTTTTGCAAGATCACTACCTAAAGCACAACTTGGTTCATCTCCTTCATATTCAACAACTTGATCATCTACACCTTTCTTGCTTCAAACATTCATAGTTGATAAATGTTCATCAGTTACATCTTTGCTCGGTCGATCAACACTGGGATGTTCGTTGTTAAATTGTTGTTCAACACGTTGATCACCTTCAACATCCACTTCCACAGGTGTAACATTTTCATGCGCTTCATCATGAGCGACATTAATATCCGATAGATGCTCAAATGAGTAATTCATCCTATCATATTGTGGAGACTTCATGATGGAGCCATCGTCTGTTCCATTTGATTTGTCGACAATCTTAACCAACTCTTGAAACTTATCATCAAAATATTCCTAGAAAAAAATTACTAACAATGATTAATCTAAATAATATTAGCACAGAAAAAAAAGACTTCTCTATAACTTAGCTTACCTTGACTTTTCCAAAAACCGCATCAACAATAGCAGATCGCTCATCCTCTTTAAATTGCGCAACAACTTCTTTCGCAATTATTTTTCTTTTTTCTTCAGCATGCCTTTTAACCTCACTCGTTACCCTCTAGTATAGAGACACAGAACAAAACTTCAGCTACAAAAGAATACTGAAGTTCATCACAAAGAGAAACAAAACTTAAGCTACTAGAATGATGAAGTTCGGAAAAAATAGAACAAAACTTCAGGTACAAAAGAATGTTGAAGTTCATCACAAAAAGAACAAAACAAAGCTACTAGAATGCTGAAGTTCAGGAAAAACAGAACAAAACTTCAACTACTAAAATGCTGAAGTTCATCACAAAGAGAACAAAAACTTAAGCTACTAGAATGCTGAAGTTCAGGAAAAACAGAACAAAACTTCAACTACTAGAACGCTGAAGTTGATCACAAAGAGAACAAAACTTAAGCTACTAGAATGCTGAAGTTCAGCACAAACAGAACAAAACTTCAGCTAAAAACATGCTATAGTTTTACAAAAATACAAAAATAAAATAAAAAATTCAGCACAAAACTTACAAAACATATTGTATTGACTAATTCATTGTCAAGCGCCGTTGTAGAACGGTTAGAACGACTCTAGGTACGAGGTGATTCACCAGTTGAAGTTCGACGGGTTTCTTTTGATCGACTCCGACTACGTGGTGGTTCACCAGTTGAAGGAACCACATTAACTACCCTTGAACGAATCCGGCTACATGGAAATTGTCCAATCAAAGATATTGAATTCAATTCCTCTTCTTTAGGAATTATATCCAATACCTTAAAATTTTGATATTCCTGTAACGTAATATCCTGGGAACCTGAGAGAAATCAAGGTACTCGTCGTCTTTAATATACCTCTTCCGAAGATCGGGGAAACGCTCATAGAACCAAACACACAACGGATATGGAAATCCACCAACAGTATACTCAGTTGAATGTTCGTTGGGTTGGTTATCCAATGCATGTTTCATTGACGTAATGAGCTTCTCATAAGACACATTACCCCAAGGATAATCAGCACAAGCATTATCATCTTTGACAATGGCTGCATAATCCTCTAGCACCATTGATTCATTCTTTTTACCAAATAAAATAGACTCCACAACAAGAATTTCCATAAGTTTAACAGTATCTTCATCACCCTCACATATATGTTTGAAATTTACATCATCCTTCTGAATTTCATTACGGGACATAAAATCCCGAATGTCTTTCAATGTCACACCCTTAGACTTACCAAAATATTTTTTCAAAATCGTGCTCTCATTTAGATGGTTTTTCAACATTATGTGCGGTGATCCTCAAACCGCACATAATGTGAAAGTCTTCAAGGGTGAACGATACATTATGCCCAAAAATCTTGAAACTATTTTTGATCATTGGTGAATATTCGAGAAAGACACAAGCAATGAACCAACTTCATGCTGCATCTGAGGTTCTCCATAGCCAAAATATACCGGAAAGTACCATTAGTTAGCTTATGTTCTTGTGCAGGAGTCAAGAAAGTTTTGATTAAACTCTTCAAATCGTGGTTACCCTTCCAGTAAGCACGACAGTTAAACCAATCTCGAAACTCAAAATATCTTTCCCCTGCTCTTGTAGGAGGAACAATACGGACTGAAGGACCTTTTGATAGTGTACGGTTTTTATATGCTTTAGCTGCTGGAGGATTTGAAGGTGTTGTAGGATTTGTAGAAGCCATCTGTTGAAAGAAAATAAAAGATATCAATTAAAAACTTCAGCTCAAAGAAGACAAACTCAGCAAATATAAAACAAAAACTTCAGCTCCCAAATATGTTGAAGTTCACCAAAACAAATCAAAAAACTTCAGCTCCCAATATGTTGAAGGGTCACCAAAACAAAACAAAATACTTCAGCTCCCTATATGCTGAAGTTTCACCAAAACAAAGCACAAACTTTAGCTCCTAAACAAAAACAAGCTGAAGTTCACCAGTTACAAAACACAAAACTTCAGCTCTCACTTTTATAAAAATATAACACCAATAATTAAACACAAAAAACAAAAAACTTCAGCTTCCACTTTCAAAAAAATATAACAAAAAACACAACAAAACTTTAGCTCCCTAACTAAAGAATTTATAGAATGTTCATTAAAAACAGACACATACGTTCAAGAACTTCAGCATATCACCAAAACAAAACAAAAACTTAAGCTTCCAATATGCTGAAGTGCACCAAAACAAAACAAAAAAATCAGCTACTAACCAAAAAACAAAACATCACCTGCTAAAATGCCGAAGTTAACCAGTTAAAAAAAAAAAACTTCAGCAAAACACAAATTTAATACCAATAATTAAACACAAAAAATAAAACATCAGCTCCATAAAATTAATGTATACGTGACAAAAATCACTATAGAACTAAACCCTAACAAACTATCGAACATGAATATCACAAAAACAAACAAAACCCTATAGAACATGACTATCACAAAAACAAACAAAACCCAGAAATTAAATCATAAAGTTACTGCAATGTACCTGTGATTATACGTAATATTGTTGGCGAACAAACAGTTGAAAAATCAAAAAACAATGACGATAACCGTTTTGATTTCGTAAAAGCGAAGAATATGAGAGAGAGAGAGAGTATTTGCAAAGTAGAGGATTGGGGTTTACTTGAAGAGAAAGTAGTCTTTTAATAAGAAGTGTAGACTTTTAACAAAAAAAAGGGTACGGGTGCAAACATAAAAATAAAGCGGCTACAGGTTAAAAAGGGACGCCTAAAGGGCGCCCCGTGCAATTTTTACACTTTTTTCAAGCCAATCCAAACGGGCTCGTAGATGTAGATACGTCAAAAAGAAGACTGAATGTACATGTACCAAGGAGAAGTATCCACATTAACTATTATCCGACTTAACTAAGTCCCAAAGACACAACCTCTTCAAAAGCTAATTAGTGTTTGCTTCAACCTCAACCAGCAGTTTTTGCATCAACGACTTTATTCCTGAACAACTCCTCAGACAAAACAACCCTGAATACAGCATGATGGTGATTCAAGCTCCTCTCCCCTTGCAATCTGTGAACACTTCCTAGTGCACCAGCATTGGAATTTAGGAAGGAAAAAAATATCCGTCTAACTCTTTGATGGACAAGAGCCATCGCACACCTAATGCAGCAAGACAACAGGATAGTGAAGTTGATATCAGTTAAATATCACAAATATGTACTTGTATTTTTGCAGATTGCATCAGCATTTTTCATTTTAAGAAAGACTTTTTCTTAACCTAACAGTTGCAGATTAACGGGTTGATAAGAAAAGACTTTTTTTCACTATTATTTTTGCAGATTGCATCAGCATTTTTCATTTTATATTTTTAACTAAAGTATGAGTTTATACTTTACAGTACCCCAAAAGAAGCTATTGGTTACAAACTACATATTAAAGAATGAAGGTCAAAAATGAGGAAACAAGCACCAACACTTGAGATTCGTCGGCGCCGAGGCCGTGAAGTTGCTGCGACTCAGTTCTTCATTTCTTTGTTTGAAATACCTAATTCTAAATTTCGATACTTAAATAATTTTGCATTTCGATATACCAAAATTTCGAAATCTTAATACAGAGGACCGTACCGTTACACCGAATAAATCAGTTCGGTTCAGATTTTCTCCCCACCCCTGCCTCCCCCAAACTGAGTAAGCCACGTGTTTGTCCTTAATTCTCTGTCTAGCACCTCTATAATCTTTTGGAATGACTAGCGTACTCTTTCAATTAAAAATTTAACCAAAGGTATCACCAACAGTTCACCGAAGAATTCAACAAGCACAGACCTTTGATGGGTGGAACTACCCAATTGAAGCTAGGCAAGAAAAAAAAAAACTAGTAAAACAGCAGTTAAATCATATGAACTTACATTGCACATGGCTCCCAAGCCAGGTAAATGTCACATCCAGTGCATAGATAAGGTCTGACTGACTCAGAACTATGGTCCTCACTTTGGAAGTCAGAGTCTGATCTGAAAAGGCATATTATGATATATTGTTCATCAAAAAGTTGACATGAGTGATTCAAGAGAGAGAAAATTATATGTTTTGGAAATTAAAAAAAGGAAATTATTGATGACAAAGCATGAATAGAAATCATTTTTCTAGCATAATAGCTAAAGAGACAATATGATAAAAGTTTTTTTTATTTTTAAAAAATCAAGTTCATTTCATTTCTATCGCGTCATGATAGTGTCAAAAGTAAATATAGCGTGAGCGATATCATAACATAGGAAAAAATATTTGATATCTTCACTCTTGAAATTATTTGGGCTGTCTAGAATTCTCAAGAAACAATAGTTGACAAAAAAATGTTAGCAGGGCCCTAAGCGCCACAAAAGCAGTATTTCTTCCTGTAGAACGAAGGGAGAATTTAGCAAACAGAGTTGATAGGAATCAAGTAGTCAACATATTATTGAAGATCATAACAAAGACAAAGGATAGCATGTCGCTTAAATATGTTGGACTTACTTTCTGTTTTTCCGAAGGAGATAGTGTGCAATCCTCCTTGATAGAATCCTCCCCATTAAGTTTGTAATCAGGAAAGTTTTGTCTATCCCTGGTAGAAGAATGCTCGATAGCTACAATAGCGGCATGACGCAAAGGATGCCAGCAACCAGAGTTTGGACTTAACGATTGCACAGCCCATCGCCAAGATTGTAGACAAGCAACATTACTAATTACACGTTCAAATTCACCAATTGAACTGTCTAATAGTGATGTTTGTTGGTTTTCCAAGTTAGAGGAATTGAGGTCTTCGGGATAGTCAGAGCAGTTACCTTCCTTGCTGACCTCATTAGAAGGACTTGCTGAGAATATTACCTGGTCACAAGCACTTGCAATCACCTGCTTAGTTGAAGGATCTACAATAACAGCAGCATTGACCACCTGCAGAGAAAGTTCAAGCAAAAGTAAATATTGCACCTATGAGACATGTTTACAAGAGCATATTTCCTTTCTAAATGACCGGAAACAATATAAACATAGCCTTCACAGTTATTAGGGACCGAATAATAGAAAAATGGCAAAAACATACACTGCCACAATCAGACATCATCCATACAATCAGAAACCATCAGCTTAAGGCTGGGTGAAAACTAAAATATTACAGAGGTAGAAAGGTTAACCACATATTAATAACTATCACTTCCAAAGTCATACAGTATATCGAAACTTGAAAGGATAACTGCATGTTTTTTTTATAACATTAAGGATAGATGCATGCTTATGTCAAGAAAAACTAATACTTTCACATTTGTCCCAAAGTATATGAAAAGATTTTCTTTTAGCTCGTGCTAGATAAGGGCATGCATTCTCTGAATAACAAACACTTCATTTGCATAATGATTCATCGACCAACTTTAGACAACTGTCTTAATTTGCAAATCGGGTGTATCTAAGAGTAACTTGGACCCAACCTTATGCATTTCTTGTCCTTGAAGCACCTGATTTCTCTCGGACTAGTGCACGATCTACTTCACTTCGGCACTCATCATACTTTCCTCCTAAGAAAGCCATATGTTTACCATATCCTCTAGTTAATTAACCCATATCCAACTGGCCAAACCGTCATTCTTCCGTCTCATGGGTCTTACGCCTATTGAAAAATGGTACTACCCAAATAGCCCTGCCAGTTCGAAATCATCCTCTTGAAGCAGTCTCACAAACATAAGTTTGACGGGATGGTATAACTTCCCCTCAGTGGAGAAACCCCCTCTAGCAAAAGAGGGAAATGACCGTAGGCGCACGAGAGCAAGGATTCATGTTACATGAAACACTTCTTCTCAAACATTCAAAACCTAAAAGCATTGAATGTAAGATAAGTAGGGTAATTGTGATTAATGGTGGTGTTTATTATGCAGATATGGATGCAAGGTGTTTGAAGAAAAGCCTA